>ML823285.1:63234-80893 GCA_009831015.1 Picea engelmannii | reverse complement strand
GCTTGTGCTAAAAAGGCATGTGAAGACAAAGTAACTCTAAGCAATGGCACATACTTATTCTTGTTCCTAAAGGAAAGCTAGTGATTGCTAGCTTTCCATATATGACAACAAATGTAGAGCCCACAATAACATTATATTTGAATATATTTATTGTTTCATAATCATGGATCTAAGTTGCTTGTTCCAAAGCCAATACAAGCTTGAAACTCATCTTAAAACCCATCATTCAACACTTAAAAGGCATAGTAGGAGGTACCAACTAGGCATTGATATTGCATACAATGGAACACTACTACTATTCTTTGAGTCTGATTCTAAGCACTCAATGAAACAACCGGAACCAAAGGCATTGCTTTAAATTCAAAGGTGACAAACCCTTATCATTGTCCCTCAAGATCCAAAATCAACACAAATTTACATTATTTTAATTTTTCAATGTAGGACAATGAGATATCCAATCATTTCAAATTTGAGGTTGTATAATTCACTTGGTTTTAATCATACAATTATAGTTCAACACCTGACCAAAAGAAAGCATTTTCTACTAGAATCACTTATCAAAACAACAAGCATTTGCAAACTAGAGTGGGACTCAAAGACCAAATTATTAAACAAACAAGTTGAAAGGATTATCCGATCATTTTATAACATACTAGGGTATATAACTTTCCTTCTTGCACAAACACAAGTGGATTTCGAACAACCTCATTCCATTGTGGAGGAAAGCTAATGCATTATAGTTTTCTTGCTTACACAAGCACAAACGCATTTTGAACAATATCATTCCATTGTGTAGGAAAGATAGTGTGTGGTAGTTTTCCTTCTTACAAAAGCACATGGGCATTTTAAACAACATCATTCCACCGTGGAGGAAAGATAGTGTGTGCTAGCTCTCCTTTTTTTTTTTAAGTAAAAAGATGGAACCTGTTATATTACCATAAGAAAACTATAGTAGCTATTTGTGATGCCAGCTGTCCCGCCTAAACAGGAAACCAGGAAAGCTGGGCATCCCTTGCCATGTGTTACCCCATTCACAAAATTAACAGTGCATCGTCCTACCCGAAGGAAACCAGGACTAACAGTCATGAAAATGAAAATGGATGTCATGAATTAGTTCTAAGAAAACTGAGAGCTAACTGGCCCAAAGCCTAGATTATAGAAAAAAAGCAAATTCTAGTCTTGAGCATCATTTAACCTTTGAGCCTGCGCGCTTGTCCTCATCCTCGTGTTGTCGCCATCCTACTGGGAATGTATAGGCCCATGCGCAAGTTGGGCATTGTCTCTTTGGGAGAGTTCTGGAGTGAGCCGTGAAGAGCATGTCGAGTCTCTGGTCCATTCGTGTGAGGCGGAAGATCCGGTCATCCAACAGACTCCTCACCTCAAAAATGAGATTGAGGTACCCCGAGTCGGCTAAGAGTGGCTACTCCTGGCTTTGTATGTCAATTGACCCCGTGGGAGTGGTCTCGTCTGCTTCCTGATGCGTGTGCACTTGTTGATTGTGTGCTTGCAACACTGCCTCCATGGGTGGTTCAGGAGGAATCTCCTCTTCGACATAGCATGTGGGGTAAGGCTCCTCTAAGCTGGTGGCGTTGGGATCGGGCCGAATGTGTGCAGGCGGAGGCTTACTGTCTAGACCAAATTCCAAAGGCAGGTTCCAGTTATCCAGCACTGTGAACAGAGTGTGCTCGAGGACGCTCTCCAAGCCATCCTCCGGAGTAACTTCTTCCACGTACACCATTGGAGGCGCTCGTGGTGTCGTTCTCCTTCGTCTGGCTGCCATTGCTATGGATTTCTCAAAATTCTTTTTCCTTTGGCGTCGTGATTCAGCCGTGTACCAGGCAGCTCCCCTGCGCGGCTTCCCTCTCGCTCTGGGCATGGTGGGGCTCCGGTGGATTGCCAGAGTGCTTTCCCGAAAGGTCGCTTTGCTCCAGAACACTGGCGAGATCACAAGGTGCTGCCACTATTCCAGTGGAGTGGAGGAGAAGTTGCGGTTGTTCTGTTGTTCCAGTGGAGCAGAGGCTGCAAAGAGCGACTGGCACTTTGCTCTGTCGACCTGGACGATGAGAACTAATGCTAACATGACCGCCATAGCCATTAAATCCTGTTGGTTAGTGCGTTGATGGTTGGTACCCTTCCCTTGCGCGAGGGGCCTCGTCACTTGAATGCGCCTACTCATATCCATGGCAAGTTAAAGTCGGAGGGGATGTTGGCCGGTAGATGCATTAATAACGCGTCTCGGCCTGATCCCGCGTGGCACAATTGCGCGACGTGTCACCCCATCTGGGGATTGAAGGTCTTTAGTGGCTAAGGTTTGGCACCGAGTGAAGATCTTTGGATCTGGTGAGATGTGGGCTTCCCAGCCAAAGTGTTCCACGCCCGTTTTGATTGCTTCATTTTCTAGGCAATCCGCAACCTTGTTTGCATCCCGTTTCACGTGGGAGGTAGTGATGCTGAGATGGGGTTGTAGGAGGTGACTGAAGTCTTCGAGCAGACCATAGAGTCTCCAGCTTGGTGAGATTTTGGCAGGGTTTCATCCATGGAGAATCTTGGTGGTTAGCCTTATGATGACTTGCGAGTCCCCCTCTAAGATTATCCTTTGGTAGCCTTTGTCCATGGCTGTTTGGAGGCCTCGTAGTAGTCTTGTTAGCTTCGCTACATTGTTGGTTGTGTCCCATAGGAATCTCACATCAAGACCAAGGATTTCGCCGCTAGAATTTCTGAGCACTGCCCCATATCCTTCTATTCCCGGGTTGCCTTTGGAGGCTCCATCAAAATTTACTTTGATGAAATGTGCTGGAGGGGGAGTCGAGCTGGTTGGACTAGTCGATTGACACTTATGAATCATTGGTCCCGGTTGATTATTTAGTATGGGCTGCCAGTTTTGAAGAGTGCATTGTTCCTTTGGGTTGCATTGAAGATCTTCCTCTATCCAAGACTTACTCCTGATTGTTTCTTTGATTAGGGATCTGATTTTCTCCCATGTGGTCTCGGGCAAGGAAGATTGGGAGTGGAATATTCTCTTGTTTCGTTCCTTCCAAATTTTCCAGAGAATAAATCCCGGCAAAAGTTGCCAGATGAGATTTAGTATGGGGTTTTTATAGGTACTGCGATCCCAATTCTCGATTGTGTCATTGATGTTGCTCCGATTTTGGTTGGATTTGCGCATAATTTGCGCTCCTTGGTCCCATATTTGTTGGTTGTAGTGACACCCGTTAAAGAGGTGTTCTTTAGTTTCCTCCTGTTGATAGCAAAGGACGCAGAGGGATCGTCCGATGAAGCCTCTTTTTCTTAGATTGTCCCACGTTAAGGCTCTATTGTGCACCACTAGCCACAAGAAGGTGGAGACCTTAGGCTAGAGAGCGAGATTCCAGCCTTTACTCCAAATGTGCTCCTTTTGTCCCTGGTGATTTTCCTGCAGTAAATAAGCTTCTTTGATGGTGAAGATGTCGGTTGTGGAGTATCCCCACCTCAGGATGTCCGGTCCCTCTCGATAGGGTATTTTCCTGCGGATGGCTTGAGATTGCCAGCTCTGCAGATTGAGATTTTCTGGGGTCCCGAGCTCTTGGTTTGAGATCTTTCATTGGCGCCACCGTTGTTGCTGTGTTTGTGGTTTCTAGAGGTCCTTAACCTTTAGGGAGGTATTCTGGTGGAGGGATCTTTTGAGATTGGATAGTTCCTCCATTACGTCCATTGGTTTGAGTTGCTGCCATGAGTCTTGCCAGAACATGGCACTTTCTCCGTCTCTTATCTCCCAGAAGGCATGATTCTGTACCAGTGTACGATTCTGCCAAGATGTGTTCCAGATGTTGGAGCCATGTATTTGGTTGTTGTGTCGGATTAGCTGGTCTTCCGGTGTGAGGGGGGCATACTTTCATTTCCACAATTGTGCCCAGGCGGCTGTTGGAGTTTTTAGCCATCTCCACCAGATTTTAGCTCCCATTACTTGGTTAAGTTTCCCTGGATCCCGGAGTCCCAATCCTCCTTGACGTTTTGGCATGCAAAATCTATCCCAGTTGAATAGAGCCCATTTCTTGTTAGGTTGATGACCGTGCCAGAGAAAGTTTCGCTGAAGGTTTCTGATGGCTCTGATGACTTTTTTGGGAGCAGCCAGAGCGGTGAAGAGATAAGTGGGTAGATCTTGCAAAACTGACTTAAGGAGTACCAGCCGGGAGGCAATATTGAGGGGTTTGAAGGTCCAGTTGCTTAGCCTGTTGGAAATGGAAAGGAGAGGGTTGTCCCAGGAGATGGATCTGGCTACCACTCCTGTGAGGGGAACCCCGAGATAGTTGGACAGAAGGGAGCTCCTGGGTATCCCCAGAATTCTAGAAACATGAAGTTGGATAGAAGGCGGGGTATTAAAAAAGTAGAGTTTGGACTTTTCCAAGTTGAGTGACATGCCTGAGGCTTCGGTGAAGTCGGAAAGGATGGAATTGAGCTTATTAAATTCCTTGACCGTGGGGGAGTTCAGGAGGAGGGTGTCATCAACAAATTGGCTATGAGAGGGTGTTGGTTGAATGTTGTGTAGAGGCAGGCCTTTAAGGGAGCCTTCAGTTACTGCTGCCTTGATGTATCGTCCTAGGCCTTCCGCCAAAAGTACAAATAGGAAGGGGGAGAGGGGGTCCCCCTGTCGGATTCCTCTCGATGGTGAAAAAGGTTGGGATGGTACACCATTTACGAGAATAGAGAAGAAGGCGGAGGAGGTGAGATTCATGACCCAATTTACCCAACCCTGATTGAAACCAAAAGAGTCTAGGACAGCTCTGAGATATTGTCAATTGGCTCGGTCGAAAGCTTTTGAAAGATCGAGTTTGATTAGCATGCCTGGAGTTCTTGAAGTCTTGAGGGAGTGGATGATCTCGTGGGATAGAATGACGCTATCCATAATTTGTCTCCCTTCTACGTACCCTGCCTGTTCCTTGGAAATGACAAATGGCAGAATGGGTTTGAGTAGATTGGCTATAACCTTCGTTATAATTTTGTATATAACATTGCACAGAGCTATGGGTCTGAAATTTTTGGGGTTTGTGACTCTTTCTTCTTTCGGAATAAGGGTGAGAAAGGTGGCATTGAGAGCCGGTAGGACCAAGCCTGAAGCTCTTGATTCCTCTACCACTTCCCACACTTCTTGTATGACCAGGTCCCAACAGTGGTGGAAAAAATCTATGGTAAATCCGTCCGGGCCAGGGGCCTTTCCTGGGGGCATGGTTTTTACTGCTTGATCTACTTCTTCTTAGGTGATGGGCCGAGTTAAAGCTGCATTTTTCTATGGGGTTACCAGTGATGGTATATGTCCGGTGACTCTTCATATGGCTTATGTTCTGTCCTTCTTTGGTTCCGTTAGAAGGTCTTGGTAGTACTTGAGCAGCTCCTCCTCGATTTTGGAGTGTTCCCTGGTTATGTTGCCCTGACTGTCCTCCAGGTGAGTGATCCTATTGACGTGTCATCTATGCATCATAGCTCTATGAAAAAAAAAATTTGTTCTTCTCCCCTTCCTTGAGCCATTGCACTCAAGATTTTTGCTTCCATAAGATTTCCTCTTGTTTCCTTCTTTCTTCTAGTTGTTCCTGTAGCTGCTCCTCCTCCTTCATTAGTTCTGTGGTTATGGATCTGGAAATGAATATTTTTTGAATCTCCCCCAGCCTGCTTTCTATGGTCCTTATACTTTGAAGTATATTGCCAAAGAAATTTTTGTTCCATTGTTTCAGCATTTGCTTGAAGTTTTTAAGGCACTGCTGGAATTTGTACATGCTAGAGCCATGGTCTATTTCCGCCTGCTCCCACCAGGATTTGGCTAGCCGCTGAAAATCTGGATGCGATAGCCAGAATTTCTTGAAGCAAAAAGGCTTATACCTGGGAAGCTCTCCCGTGTCTAGTTGAAGAGCCAGGGGCCAATGATCTGAGCCTGCTTTTGGTAGAATGAGGCTTTCCAAATAGGAGCCTGATTCCATTATTTCTTCGGTGAATAAGAAGAGGTCCAGTCGACAGGCAATGTGTTGATTACCTGATCTGCGATTGGACCAGGTAAAAGTACCATTGCTATTTTCTATATCTACTAATTTTAGATGATCAATGAGAGCTTTGAACTTACCACTATCTTGCTCTAGTTTTCTGGTGCCTCCAGTTTTCTCCTCCAACGTCAAGATCATGTTGAAGTCGCCTCCTAAGATCCAGTTTGGGGTTGTTGCCAGGGTCTTGATCAGTTCAAGCCGCTCCATGAATTTGTCTTTTTCCTAGTTGTTGTGAGGCCCGTAAACATTGGTGATGGATCCTTCCTGATTCGAGCCGATGACCTCGAAGTGAGCCGTTATTGTGACTATTGTTGTAAAGGGTTTGCTGATAGTGATGTTGGATGGGTTCCATAAGATGGCAAGACCACCTGAGGCCCCTGTGGAATCTGTTGTTATGGAAGTGCATTCTCACCATATGCGCTGAAAGATTGTTTCAGCCTCTGCGCCTCGGCATTTAGTTTCCTATAGTAGCAGAATATCTGGTTTTTCTGCTATGATGCAGTCTCGGAGGATCCTTTGCTTGGATATACCATTCAGTCCTCTAATGTTCCAGGTGATGATCTTCATCATTAAGAGGGGGGTGTTGAGTGGAGGTATCCCTCCGAGAGCTTGTGGATCTGACCTGAATTTATCATAAGGTTGCCTTCTTCCTTGATCAGTTGGTGCGCGGTTTTTCGTCCTCTTCTTTTGTTTTCTCGAGGGACTCTCTTCAAGCCAAAGCTCGAGTTCGTTGCTATGCCCAGGTGTGCTGTGGATCCTGCTGAGGAATTGAGAAATACCTTGTGTACTTTGCATAATTGTTCTTCAGGGAGGGTCTGCAGGTCCTTTTGATTTAGAGCTTCCTCCAGCTTTTCCAGATATATCCCTGCTAGATCTCGGTCGTCCAACAGCATTGGGGTATCCCCATCCCCTTCTCCTCTCTCTTCTGTGTGGGTTTCACAAGTTTGGGGAGAAGGGTTAGGATTTGGGCAATTTTTTTGCGGCTGTTGAGGGTCCTTGTGTGGGTCCTGAATTTCCTCATCTTCTGGCAGCTGATCCAAAATCTCATAAGAGTTTTTGGTTGCGATTTTTTGTCTGGAGTCCAGGATCTGATTCCTTGGTGGGTTTCTCCTTTTTGATGTGACCGTGGTGAAGCCATCCTTCTGCGTGGTTTCGCTTGCTCTTGTAGCTTGTTTGATAAGAGGGAAATCCCGATATAGGTGGTCGTGCTCATGGCATCTCCTGCATCTAAAGGGAATGTGCTCGTAGTCCAGAGTTTGTTGCCAGTCCTCATCCTAGTACTCAAAGGTCACCACTCCAGGGAGTGCTTTGGAGATATTCAGGTAAACACAGATCCTGGCATATGAGGTATATTTTTGTTGTCTTGTGGCTTCCGAAGCTTTGACATACTGTCCGAGGGTATTTCCTATGTCCATTGGAATCTCTTCCAGCCAAAACTCTTGTGGCAAGTAGTATAGGCAGATCCATACAGGGGCCATGGTGAAATCTTCTTTGTCCGGGCTAAATCTTTCAGTCCAGAAGCGTAGGAATAGCCCTGTCGAGTTGAATAAGTACGGTCCATTTTCAAAAATCATGTCCTTATCCTCTAGATTGTATAGAATGATTGTAAAGAAACCCTTGGAGCTAAGTTGGACCTCATAGTCCCCTTTGGGATTCCACTAGTGCTTGATCCATTTGCTGAGGTCCCTCTCTGCTGGCCAAAGTCCCAGAAATTTGTCGATGAGGGCGTTCTCTCTCATAAATTGTGTGTGCTCTCCAACCCTAGTTCAGCTGATGAGGTATCTCGGCGGTTTCTCCATTTGTGGAATGCATTTGCCTGGTTCCCAACCCCGTGGTGGCTTCGATTGAGAGGTTCTGGCTTCTGTTTCCATTTCTGTTCTGAGGCCTTGTTCCCTGGCTAGGAGATGCTCTCGTACCTGCGGTGGCGGCTCGAAGGTGGGTCTCTTTTCTCTGGTACCTAATCTATCATTGGCCGCAACATTGCGGTATGAGGGGGGTTTCCCCCCCTCTTCTTCGCGCATACCGGTGTATCAGTGGGGGCCGAATGGTCGTGATCGGTGCTGGTAAATTTCCGCGCAGGAGTTCTTTGTTTGGTCAGTGACAGTCTACACCATAAAGGGATTAGGGTTTCTCATGGCCATCCGCTCTCCTTTTTATCTCTTTATTCTCTTAGGTTATGGAGAACATTTTTCCTAGTTTCATCGTGTGCTAGCTCTCCTTTTTGCACAAGCACAAAAACAATTTGAACACCATTCCATTGTGGAGGGAAGCTAGCGTGTCGTAGCTTTCCTTCTTACACAAGTAGAAGCACATTTCAAATAACATCATTCCACTTTGGGGGAAATCTAGCACACCATTATGGAGGAAAGATAGCACGTGGTAGTTTTCCTTCTTACACAAGCATAAGCACATTTCAAAAAATATCATTCTATTGTGGGGAAAAACTAGCGTGTGTTAGTTTTCCTTCTTAGACAAGCACAAGCGAATTTCGAACAACATCATTATATTGTGGGAGGAATCTAACATGTGTTAGTTTTCCTTCTTACACAAGCACAAGATCATTTTGAACAATATCTCCACTGTGATGGAAATCTAACGCATGTTAGTTTTCCTCTTGCACAAGCACAAATGCATTTTGAATGACATCATTCCACTATGGGGGAAATCTAGCACATGTTAGTTCTCCTTCTTTCACAAGCACAAACACACTTCGACCAACAACATTCCATTGTGAGGGAAAGCTAGCACATGTAAGTTTTCTCTTTTGCACAAGCAAAAATGCATTTCGAACAACATGTCATTGTGGAGTAAAGTTAATGCATGCTAGCTTTCCTTTTTTCACAAGTACAAGTGCATTTCAAACAATAACATTCAATTATGGAGGAAAGTTGGTGAGTGCTATCTTCCTTCCTGCACAAGTACAAGCGCATTTCGAACAACATAATTTCCTTGTGGAGGAAATATAGCATGTGCTAGTTTTCCATATTTCACATGCACAAGCACATTTCTAACATCATTCCACTATGTAGGAAAGCTAGTGCGTGATATTTTTCAATCTTGCAAAAGCACAAGCACATTTCGAACATCTTTCCACTGTAGAGTAAAGCTAGCGCATGTTATTTTTCCTTCTTGCACAAGGACAAGAGAATTTTGAAAAATATCATTCCACTTTGGAAGAAAGCTAATGCATGCTAGCTTTCAACATCATTCTACTATGGAAGAAAGATAATGCATGATAGTCTTCCTTCCTGCACAAGCACAAGCACATTTCAAATAACATAATTCCATTGTGGAGTAAAGCTATCATGTGCTAGTTTTCTTTCTTGCACGAACACAACTGCATTTCAAACAATATCATTCCACGGTGGAGGTAAGCTACCGCATGCTAGTTTTCCCACTTGCACATGCACAAGCACATTTCAAACCATTGTGGAGGAATGCTAGCACATGATAGTCTTCCTTCTTGCACAAACACAAGTACATTTTGAACAACAACATTCCATTGTGGAGGAAAACTAGAGTGTCCTAATTTTCCTTCTTACACAAACACAAGCACACTTCAAACAACACTCCACTGTGGAGGAAGGCCAATGTGTGTTAGGTTTCCTTTTTGCACAAACTCAAGCACATTTCAAAAAACAACATTCCATTGTGGAGGAAAGCTAGTGTGTGTTAGGTTTCCTTATTGCACAAGCTCAAGCACATTTCGAACAATAACATTCCATTGTGGAGGAAATCTAGTGCGTGCTAGCTTTCTTTCTTGCACAAGCACAAATACATTTCGAACAACACCATTCCATTGTGGAGGAAAGTTGTTGCATGTTATCTTTCTTTCTTGTACAAGAACAAGCACATTTCGAACAACATCCTTCTACTGTGGAGCAAAGCTAGAGCGTGCTAGCTTTCATTTTTGCATAAACAAAAACACATTTCGAAAAACATCATTCTTGTGTGGAGGAATGCTAGTGCACACTAGCTTTCCTTCTTGTACAAGCAGAAGCACATTTTGAACAACATGATTCCATTGTGGAGGAACGTTGGTGTGTGTTATCTTTCCTTCTTGCACAAGTAGAAACACATTTCAGACAACATCATTCCACTGTGGAGGAATCATAATGCGTGCTAGTTTTCCTTCATGCACAAGTACAAACGCATTTTCGACAACATCATTCCACTGTGGAGGAAAGTTAGCGGTGCTAAAGTTCCCTCCTGCACAAACACAAGCTCATCTCGAACAACATCATTCCACCATAGAGGAAAGCTAGTGTGTGCTAACTTTATCTCTTGTATAAGCACAAGTGCATCTCGAACAACATCATTCTACCATCGAGGAAATCTAGCGCATGCTAGCCTTTCCTCTTGCACAATTACAAGTGCATCTGGAACAACATGATTCCACCATCTGGGAAAGCTAGTGTGTGTTACCTTTCCCTCTTGCACAAGCACAAGTGCATATCGAACAACATAATTCCACCATGGGGGAAGGCTAGAGCGTGCTAGCTTTCCCTCTTGCACAAGCACAAGTGCATCTCACAAAACATCAATACACCGTGGGGGAAAGTTAGCGCGTGATAGCATTCCCTTTTGCACAAGAACAAGTGCATCTTTAACAACATCATTATACCATGGGGGAAAGCTAGCATGTGCTAGTTTTTCCTCCTGCATAACCACAAGCGCATCTCAAACAACATCATTCCACCATGGTGAAAGCTAACGTGTGCTAGCTTTCCCTCTTGCACAAGCACAAGTGCATCTTGAACAACATCATTCCACCATGGGAGAAAGCTAGCACATGCGATATTTCCCTTTTACATAAGCACAAGCACAAGAGCATCTCGAACAACATCATTCCACCATGGGGGAAAGCTAGTGTGTTCTAGCTTTCCCTCTTGCACAAGCATAAGCTCATATCAAACATCATCCCACCATGGGGAAAAGCTAGTGCATGCTAGCTTTCCCTCTTACACAAGCACAAATGCATCTCAAACAACATCATTCCATTGTGGGAGAAAGTTAGTGCATGCTAGTTTTCTCTCTTGCATAAGCACAAGCACATATTGAAAAACATCATTCCACCTTGGGGGGAGACTAATGCATGTTATATTTCCCTCTTGCACAAGCACGATCACATCTCGAACATCATTCCACCATGGGGAAAAGATAGTGCATGCTAGCTTTTTCTCTTGCACAAGCACAAACATATCTCGAACAACATCATTCCACTATGGGGGGAAGCTAGCATGTTGCTAGATTTTCATCTTGCAAAAGCACAAATGCATCTTAAACAATATCATTCCACCATGGAAAGCTAGCATGTGCTAGCTTTCCCTCTTGCACAAACATAAGTGCATATCTAAAAACATCTTTCTAGCGTGGAGGAGAGCTTTCCCATGTTAACCTTCCCTCTTGCATAACCAGAATCATATCTCGAACAACATCATTCCTTGGTGGAGGAAAGATAGCACGTGCTAGCATTCCATCCCGCACAAGCACAAGCTCACCTCGAAAAACACCATTCCACCATGGAGGAAATCTAATGCTTGTTAGCTTTCCCTCTCGCACAAGCACAAGTGCATCTCCAACAACATTATTCCACTGTGGAGAAAAGTTAGTGCATGCTAGCTTTATCTCTTGCACAAGCACAAGCTCATATAGAACAACATCATTCCACCATGGAGGAAAGGTAGCTCATGCTATATTTGGCTCTTGCACAAGCACAAGTGCATCTCGAACAACATCATTCTACCACCGAGGAAAGCTAGCTCATGCTAGCCTTTCCTCTTGCACAAACACAAGTGAATCGCAAACAACATCATTCCACCATGGGGGAAAGCTAGCGTGTGCTACCTTTCCCACTCGCACAAGAATAAGCACATCTCGAACAACATCGTTCCACCATGGGTAAAAGCTAAAGCGTGTCAACCTTCCCTCTTGCACAAGAACAAGTGCATCTCAAACAACATCCATAAACCGTGGGGGAAGCTAGCGCATGTTAGCATTCCCTCTTGGAGAAGCACAAGCACATTTTTAACAACATCATTATATCATGAGGGAAAGCTAGCGTGTGCTAGCTTTCCCTCCTACACAAGCACAAGCGCATCTAAAACAACATCATTCCACCATGGGTAAAGCTAATGCATGCTAGCTTTCCCTATTGCACAAGCACAAACGCATATCGAACAACATCATTCCACCATGGGAGAAAGCTAGTGCATGCCAATTTTCCCTTTTACATAAGCACAAGTACAAGAGCATCTCGAACAACATCATTCCACCATGGGAGAAACCTAGCGCATGCTAACTTTCCCTCTTGCATAAGCACAAGTACAAGAGCATTTCAAACATTATCATTCCACCATGGGGAAAAGCTAGTGCATGCTAGCTTTCCCTTTTGCACAAGCATAAACACATCTTGAAAATCATCCCACAATGGGGAAAAGCCAATGCATGCTAGATTTCCCTCTTGCACAAGCACAAACACATCTCAAACAACCTCATTCCACTGTGGGAGAAAGCTAGTGCATGCTAGTTTTCTCTCTTACACAAGCACAAACACATCTTAAACAACATCATTCCACCTTGGGGGAAGGCTAGTGCATGCTAGCTTTCCCTCTTGCACAAGCACCTCTCGAACATCATTCCACCATGGGGAAAATCTAGCATGTGCTAGCGTTCCCTCTTGTACAAGCACATCTCGAACAACATCATTCCATTGTGCATGCTAGCTTTTCTCCTTGCAAAAGTTCAAATGCATCTCGAACAACATCATTCCACTGTGCATGCTAGCTTTTCTCCTTGCAAAAGTTCAAATGCATCTCGAACAACATCATTCCACCATGGTGGAAATCTAGCATGTGCTAGCTTTCCCTCTTGCACAAAAACAAATGTATCTTGAACAATATCTTTCTAGCGTGGAGGAAAGTTTTCTCATGTTAACCTTCCCTCTTATATAATCACAAGTGCATCTTGAACAACATCTTTCCACAGTGGAGGAAAGTTAGTGCATGTTAGCGTTTGATTATGCACAAGCACAAGCTCATATCGAACAACACCATTCCACCATGGAGGAAAGCTAGCACGTGTTAGTTTTCCCTCTTGCACAAGCACAAGTGCATCTTGAACAACATTATTCCACAGTGGAAGAAATCTAATGCATGTTAGCTTTCTCTCTTACACAAGCACAAGCACATCTCGAACAACATCATTCCACCGTGAGGAAAAGCTAGCACATTCTAGCTTTCCCTCTTGCACAAGAACAAGCACATCTCAAACAACATTCCACCATGGGGGGAGGCTAAACCATACTAGCTTTCCCTCTTGCACAAGCACAAGCGCATCGCGAACATCATTACACCGTGGGGGAAAGCTAGCACATGTTAGTTTTCCCTCTTGCACAAACACAAACACATTCTGAATAACATCATTCTACGACGGGGGAAAGCTAACGTGTGCAAGTTTTCCCTCTTGCACAAGGACAAGTGCATCTCAAACATTATTCCACTGCGGGGGAAAGTTAGCGCGTGCTATACTTCCCTCCTGCACAAGCATAATCACAAACACATTTGAACAGCATCATTCCATCGTCGAAGAAAGGTAGCGCCTGTTAGCTTTCCCTCTAACATAAGTAGAAGCGAAAGTGTATCTCAAACAACATCATTCCATCTTTGAGGAAAGCTAGTGTGTTCTAGCTTTCCCTCTTGCACAATCACAAGTGCATCTTGAACACCATCCCACCGTGGGGAAAGCTAGTGTGTGCTACCTTTCCCTCTTCAACATGCACAAACGCATTGGGAACAACATCGTTTCACCTTGGGGGGAAGCTAGAGCATGCTAACTTTATCCTTTGCACAAGCACAAGCACATCTTTAACATCATCATTCCATCATGGGGGAAAGCTACCACATCCTAGCTATCCATCTTCCAAAAGTACAAATGCATCTAAAAAAAAAACATTCCACCGTGGGGGAAAGCTAGCGCGTGCTAGCTTTCCCTCTTGCTCAAAGACAAGCACATCTCAAACATTATTCTAGTGAGGAGGAAAGTTTGTACATGCTAGTCTTCCCTCTTGCATAAGCACAAGTGCATCTAGAACAACATCATTCCACCATGGAGGAAAGCTAGCACATGCCAGCTTTCCCTCTTGCATACGTACAAGTGCATTTTGAACAACATCATTCCACCATGATGAAAAGCTAGCGCATGCTAGTATTCCCTCTTACAAAAACATAAGAGCATCTCAAAGAACATCATTCCACCATGGGGGAAAGCTAGAACGTGCTATTTTTCACTCTTGCAAAAGCATAGGCGCATCTTAAACATCATTCCACCATGGAGAAAAACTAGGGTGTTCTAGCCTTCCCTCTTCCACAAGCGCAAGCTCATCTCGAGCAACATCATTCAATGTATTATGTATTAGCTTTCCCTCTTATGTATTATCTCGAGCAAGCTAGTATGTATTAGCTTTCCCTCTTGCACAAGAGCATCTCGAACAACATGATTCCACTATGGGGGGAAGATAGTGCATGCTAGCTTTCCCTATAGCATAATCACAAGCACATCTCGAACAACATCATTCCACAATGGAGGAAATCTATCATGTGCTAGGTTTCCCTCTTGCACAAGCACAAGCACATCTTGAACAACATCATTCCATTATTGGGGAAAGCTAGCGCATGCTAGATTTCCCTGTTGCATAAGCACAAATGCATCTCAAACAACATCATCCCACTGTGAGGGAAAGCGAACTATGCTAACTTTCCCTCTTCTACAAGAAGAGACGCATCTCAAACAACATCATTCCACCATGGGGGAAAGCTAACACATGTTGGTTTTCCCTCTTGCACAAGCACAAGCGTATCTTGAACAACATCATTCCACCATCGGAGAAAGCTAGCATGTGCTCACTTTCCCTCTTGCACAAGCATTATCCCATCTCGAACAACATCATCCGACCATGGGAGAAAGCTAGTGCATGTTATCTTTCCCTCTTGCAAAAGCACGAGCGCATCTCGAACAGCATCATCCCACTGTGGGGGAAATCTAGTGCGTGTTGGCTTTCCCTCTTGCACAAACACGAGTGCATATTAAACAACATCCTCCTACCGTGAGGGAAAGCTAGTGCGTGGTAGCTTTCTCTCTTGCATAGGCAAGAGCACATATCGAACATCATCTCACTGTGGGGGAAATCTAGTGCGTGCAAGATTTACCTCTTGCACAAGAAAGAGCGCATCTCGAACAACATCATCCCAACATGGGGGAAAGCTAGCATGTGTTGGCTTTCCCTCTTGCACAAGCAGGAGTGCATCTCGAACAACATCATCCCATCATGGGGGAAAGCTAGCGCCTGCCAACTTTCCCTCCCGCACAAGGAGTGCATCTCAAACAACATCATACCACCATGGGGGAAAGCTAGCATGTGTCGATGCTCCCTCTTGCACAAGCAGGAGTGCATCTCCAACAACATCACCCCATCGTGGGTGAAATTTAGCACATGTCAACTTTCCCACCTACATAAGCAAGCGCGCATCTTGAACAATATCATCCCATCATGGGAAAAGGCTAGCATGTGCTAGCTTTCCCTCTTTCACAAGCACGAATGCATTTCAAACAACATCATCCCACCATGGGGGGAAGCTAACACATACTAGCTTTCCCTTCTGCAAAAGCACGAGCACATCTCGAACAACATCATCCAACCATGGGGGAAAGCTAGCGCATGTTAGTTTTCCCTCCTGCACAAGCAAAAACACATTTCGAATAACATTATCCCACTGTGGGAGAAAGCTAGCATTCCATCCTACATAAGCACAATCACATTTCAAACAACATCATCCCACTATGGGGGAAAGCTAGCGCCCTCTTTCACAAGCACAAGCTCATCTCAAACAACATCATCCCACCCTGGGGGAAAGCTAGAGCGTGCTAGTTTTCCCTCTTGCACAAGCACAAGAACATCTTGAACAACATCATCCCATCGTGGGAGAAAGTTAGTGTGTGTTGGTTGTCCCTCTTGTACAGGCACGAGCGCATCTCAAACAACATCATCCCACCATTGAGGAAAGCTAGCGCATGCTAGATTTCCCTCCTACACAAGAATGAGCGCATCTCAAACAACATCATTTCACCATGGGGGAAAGGTAGTGTGTGCTAGCTTTCTCTCTTACATAATCACGAGTTCATCTTGAACAACATCATCCAGAAGCACAAGCTCATCTCAAACAACATCATCCCACCATAGAGGAAAACTAGTGCATATTAGCTTTCCCTCTTGCACAAGCACGAGCTCATGTCAAACAACATCATCCCACCGTGGGGGGAAGATGGTGTGTGATATATTTCCCTCTTACACAAGCACGAGCTCATCTCAGACAACATCCCATGATGGGGGAAATCTAGCACATGCTAACTTTCCCTCTTACATAAACACAAGCCCATCTCGGACAACATCATCCTACCAGGGGGGGAAAGATAACACATGTTATTTTTTCCTCTTGCACAAGCACGAGCACATATCAGACAACATCATCGCACCATGGGGGAAATATAGAGCATGCAAGTTTTCCCTCTTACACAAGCACGAGCGTATCTCAGACAAGATCGTTCCACCCTGGGGGAAAGCTAACACGTGCCATCTTTCCCTCTTGCACAAGCACAAGCGCATCACGAACACTTTTCCTCTTCCACAAGCATGAGCACATATCAAACAACATCATTTCACCATGAGAGCAAGCTAGTGTGTGCTAGGTTTCCCTTTTGCACAAGAACGAGTGCATCTCAGACAACATCATTCGACCATGGGGGCAAGATAGTGTGTGCTAGCTTTCCCTCTTGCACAAGCATGAGTGCATATCGGAAAACATTATTCCATCAAGGGGGAAATCTAGCATGTGCTAGATTTCCCCCACTATGGAATGATGTTGTCAGATATATGCTCATTCTTGTGCGAGAGGGAAATCTAGCAAGTGCTAGCTTTCCATCTTGCTCAAGCACAAGCACATCTCAGACAACACCATTCCATCTTGGGGGAAAGATAGTGCGTGCTATCTTTCCCTCATGCACAAGCATGAGCACATCTCAGACAACATCATTCCATCACGGGGGAAATCTAGCAAGTGCTCATTTTCCCTCTTGCACAAGCATGAGTGCATCTTGGAAAATATCATTTCACTGTGGGGGCAAACTAGTGTGTGCTATATTTCCCTCTTGTACAAGAACACGCGCATCTCGAACAACATCATTCCACCGTGGGGTAAATCTAGCACATGTTATCTTTCCCACTTGCACAAGCATGAGCACATCTCAAACAACACCATTTTATCATGGAGCAAAGCTAGAATGAGCTATATTTCCTTCATGCACAAACAAGTGCATCTCGAACATCTTCATTCTATCGTGGGGGAAACCTAGCGTGTAACATCATTCCACCATGGAGGAAATCTAACGCATGTTGGCTTTCCCTCTTGCACAAGCACAAGCGTATCTTGAGCATCATCCCACCATAAGGGAAAGTTAGCCTATTCTAGGTTTCCTTCTTGCACAATCACAAACACATCTTGACCAACATCATTCCACTGTGCATGAAAACTAGTGTGTGCTAGCTTTCTCTCTTGCACAAAAACAAGCGCATCTCGAGCAACATCATTCCACCATGG
>ML823284.1:137511-173423 GCA_009831015.1 Picea engelmannii | reverse complement strand
TGTTGCCACATTTATGGTTCCTTCCATTTTCTTATATTTTTTGGATGAGAAGACTACTCCATTACATCTAGAGCGCTAGTTTCAATTAGGAGTTCTTTGTTTCACTCGAAAAGGTTTATGTTTTCCCAAGATACTACCATTTCATTCAAATCTGGAGGTATAAATCTTGAATATGCCATTTTAAAATTTTTATTACAAAGATAATATTTTGGTTTTCTGTTTTTGTTTATGGGTTTCTACTCTTTTCATTTTGCGTATTCTCTTTTCCTTACGCTTTGTGTGTTCTCAAAAAGTCAGAAATAGAGCGGAAAGTGATTTCTTGTCTATGTGTTCTCTTTGTAGTGCACTATGTGCGATCTTGGTAAATCAGGAAGAGAGAAAAAAACTTGCATTTTTTGGGTAAGCTAACTAAGATATAAGCCCTTGTTGTTGAAGTGATTTTTTTTTTGAATGAATGCATGGAAATAAACTTTTATTAAGCACACGGTCCAAGGTTGTCTTCAACATCAACGACAACAACAACAAAAAGCTTCCTTAAGATTATAATGTGTTTTGAACTAGCTCACTTGGTTAAAAGTTGTTTTATTAAGTAAGAGGTCTTTAGTTCAAGTATTATTTTTTAAATTTCATGCATTCATTGTAAAGTGCATTTCACTTAATTATAAAAGTGAATCACTTTCATTTATAAAGAAACTTAAGTGATTCTCACTTGTTCTATAAAAATGGGTCACTTCATAAGTAATTTGTTTAAAAATAAGCTTATATGTAAAATTAGAAAGGAGGAGCATCACCACGTGGACCAACTTCTACTTGCCACGTGGCTCTTTGGTTACTATTTATGTCTTTCTTCAAAAAGGAATAACTTTCACATCCAAAGTCCATTTTTAGTGTCGTTGTTTTTGGAACATCCTATTTTTTTTAGAGCTTTCCATTCAGACCATTAGTTTCATTCTTTAAACCCATATTCTCTGCATATTTTAAAATGGATTCTCCCTGCGATATTTTCCTTACCAACACCAACTACTTCTCACAGAAATCCCATATGGAGGATGGACTAAGAAGTAAAGGATTGTACCAGATTACCTTGGGGAAATAAATAAAACTCATTGATGATGAAAATAAATTAAAATGGGATAATAAGAGTGGCAACACGTGGATTAATCAGAATGTCCATCTCTCCTAATTTAAGGTTTCACCTTCAAGGAATCGATGTCCCCAACGAAGCTTTAGAAAATATGCATGTTGTGTTTGGTAAACACAATATTATTCGAGCCCATCAGTTAGAAAATTAGTGAATGAATTTAAGTCCCAATGATTTTTCTTTCATTGAAAATTATTTATCTAAGTTCAAAATACTTAGAATTTTATGTATAGACTGCAAACTAGATTTAAAGGAAGATTGATGCATATATGTTATTCTTGCCAAGCTTGGTAGTGCATACTTCGTTTTTGTATCTACCTTTTATGCCACTAGAGAAGCTTTAAGGAGTGCTTATAAACAACCCTCTCTTGAGTATTTTTGTGATGCTTTGATTCGAGAGCAAGATAAGCTTGTGCAACTTGCATTGATCAACATTCTAGGTACATCCAAAAACTCCTTAGTGGTCTAGCTGAAAGATAAATCCAAGAATCCCAAGAAACACCATCCTTTCCACAACAACAAGAAAGACAAGGGTCCCAAACCCTCTCTTCTAGCTTCTAGTCCTAATGGTGACAAAGGAGCAAAATCCAAAAGTAAGAAGTTTGACAAACGTTGCAACATTTGTCGGAAAGATGGTCATGTGGAGAGTAAATTTTTTAAAAATATGGAATCCTTAGAATAAACAATGAAGAAGCACAACATCAGTATTGATTCTTCTTCTTCTTCATCTTCTTCTCATGGACATGCACTTTTTGTTTTTGGTTTCTTCTTCAATGCAACTTCTAGTTCTTCTTCTAATGAGTGGCTTATTGATTTTGGAGCATCTTATCATATGGGTAAGGATAAAGCCATATTTTTTCTTTGAGTGAATGTAATACCAAGAAATATTTGTTGGCGATGATAGATATCTAAGTGTTGTAGGGTTTGGAACAGTTCAGGTAGATAATGGTCATTTCAATGATGTATTATGTGTTCCAAGTCTTTCCTACAACCTTCTATCAGTGTATCAGATAACTCATTCAAGTCTAGGTAAAATCATAGAGTTTTCACCTCACCAAGTTGTAATCAAGGATCTAAAATATTATAAGCATGTCCTCGCAACTAGAATTGTTGATGATATTACTAAGTTGTACAAGTTTGACAACTTTGGGTCATCATCATTTCCATCAATTTTTGTTGCTCATAGTGATGACTTGAATTTTTTTTGGCATGTACGGTTTGATAATATAAACTATCTCTCATTGCAAAAACTATGTAATCAACACATGGCGATTGGTCTTCCTCTTATTTCTTGTAGAGATGGTGTTTGTGTCGGCTATGTTATTGACAAACATCATTGGGATATTTCTAACAAACATGCATCTTGGCACGCCTCAACCCCTTTGCATCCTATTCATAGTGATTTGTGTGGTCCTCTTTCTTCTCCTTCTTTCTCTTGGGAAATTATTTCTTAACTCCATTGATGACTTCTCCAAATGCACTTGGGTTTACTTAAAACTTGAGAGTGAAGTTTTTGATAATTTTTTGGCCTACAAGACCCTTAGAGAAAAAAATATAGACATCAAGTTCAAAGGTTAAGAACAAGTAATGGAGGTGAATATGTGGAAAATAAATTTAGAAGTTACTACATTGTCGAGGGAATTTAGATGCAACATACTATTCCATATACACCACAAAAAAATGGTGTTGCAGAAAGAAACAATCACACATTAAAGGAAATGGCTAATTGTATGATCCAATTCAAAGGATTAGGTCTTCATTATTGGGAAGAATCCATCAACTGCACAAATTACATAATAAATCGCACTCCCAAAAAGGCTCTAAAAAATATACCGCAAGAAGCATGGAATAAAAGTAAGCTAGATGTCAACCACTTCTGTGTATTTGGTAGTGTAGCATGGGTTCACATTCTTGATGAGAAAATGAAAGATTTACAACCTAAAAATGAGATGTGTATTTTTGTTGGATATTTTTAAGATGTCAGAGGTTACAGACTTATTCAAGCTCATTCCATTGAAATTATTATTAGAAAATATGTTAAGTTTGATGAAAATCTATTGTCCTACGAGCCTAATTAGATGTTTGTTCCATCTTCTGATTGCAAGGAATATTCAACGTTTGTGCCATCTTCTATTCCTATTCTAGTTTCTTATTCTTCAGATGATGATGGTGAGGATAAAGATCCACCTCTACCTGCTCACCTTCCTCCAGATGAGTCCATTGAACATGAACTTGCACCAGTACCACTCCTTTCGAGATGGGTCTGTTCAACACGAGAAGCAGTTGGTGATCTTTCGAGTGATCAAGGAAAATTTTAGGAGCTAAATTTTTTTGACCTCCTAAGGGCATGCAACACCGCAAATATTATTACTTGGTCTCTTGGAACACCAAGAATACTTCATCTATACTACGCCTCTTCACATAGAACATACTCATACTCCATTCTACTACCGGCAAGTCACACTCCTACTCTAGTGCAACTCTTTCTTACTTACAAAATTGTTAACACAGTTTAACACTTAGTCTTATTTAAGCATGCAACCATTAACATGAGAATCCAAGAGAACAATTGTAGAACAAACAAATACAAACATAGAAATACTGCAGGTGGCACAAATCATTCCTAATACCATTTTAAGTCTTTGCTATTGTGAAACAGTTACAACATGAGCTCTATTGGCTTGGTTTACAAATTCAATTGAGTCAGACGAATTTCCTCACCTCGCTAAGACACTCAAGAAAACATTCGTCCCACCAATACTTTTTGCCACAACCATGTGCAGTGCACCTTAGACGTGCCCACAACTACAGACTTATTATCCCTTCATTTCCATGGAATTTCACCAAGATAACATAGATTTTGGTTCTGCCCACACATGCCTTCAGTAGACCTATGTTTCTAGACATCCCCAAAACCTTCCAAAATGTCCAACTCTTGGTAACTTGTCTTCCATATTGGAAAATCTACCTCATTTCATTATCGTAGACTTACCTCAAATGTTCTCTCCAAATTTCTTGCCAAAAATTCTCTATTCCTTCCTTTGGTTGTGCACCCTTGATTTTATATAGACTCCAAGACTCACTTGTGTGAAATGTCTTGTCTCTTTGGTGTGTCACATCCCTTCGCAAACCCACACTTAACCAACTTGTTACGCCCCTATGTGGACTGAGTACGCCCATCAACCATTCATTTCTTGGACCAACGTGCCCCATCCTTTGTAATACCCTTGTTTCCCCTAGCTTGTAATTAATCATTAATTATGATTACCATGCTATGGCATGTGAACAATGTAAATGTTTTATTGTTTATATTGCCAATATCACTAGAGGAAAGAGTGATAAAACTATAGAGAGGGTTCATTATGTCAAAATAACACAAATTCTTGTTGTTGAAATAATAAGCCTCATCCTGATCCCAAAGAAAAACTAGTTAATGAAAGAAGGACTTGTGGTTGAACAATCAACTACCCCAATGAATGGAAGCATGGAGAGTCTGGCTGAGGAAACAAAAAAATATCATATTGAAGTACCACAGAGTGCAGTTTTCCTGTAAGCCTATATTGACATGAGTTCCTTCTGACAGAAGGAACAAGACATGTCCAAAACCTCCCTGGGGAAAAAGGAGAGGGTGTGCAAGAGAGAAAAGATATCATTCAAAAAAAAGATGAGTGTGTGAGGCTCTCCAATTGAGAAGAAGAACTAAAGGATTAAGTTGTTATGGTTAAAGAGAGAGAACAAGAAAAAGGATCTCTGAGAATTTCCAAAAGTTCCCTAGTGATATCATGGCTTGGCACGGGGGTGGCCAGAGCGCCAAGAATGAATGCCTCTGAGCCTACGGTTGGGTGGAAAGGAGAACACCCATATTCAGTTGGTCACTAATCGATTGTAATGGATAAGTATTCCATAGACTCTGTAGACTCGAATTTAATATGTCTAATTGAATGCTTGCATTTTCTCTATACATATACATCCTTGATATATAGGGATGATGGTATGTTATTGCATCTTGTTGGGATGATATATAATTGTGACTCTGGAAGTCTAGCCGACCGATTATTTTGAGGTAGAGTTTGACCATTGTCCCCTATCAAAGGTTTATGTTTACTTCTACCTAGAAAAGGAAAACTATCAGTAATGAGGTTCTAAATGAATTTGGGACAAAAGGATTTGGCCTTTGTACTGTTTAGAGAATTCCTAAAAGATATTTCTTAGGGATCAATTCCATAAGTAAAGAGTTGGGACAAAATCTACAAGACTGTTTGGGTCTGGTCGATCCCTCAAATTTCCTTTCCCTGTTTGACAACGTGAATTTTGTGAATGGAAAGTGATTCCTTCAAACCAGTCATCCAAGTAACCACATGCTCATGCCCATGACCTTAATCGAATTTCAGCTAAGAGTTAGGAGCGTAGCCTCTGGGACTTGACAGAGTTCCATAGGACCATGACCTTGGAACCCTTTGCCACACTAAAAAGGTAGCTAAGTTGTTCGGGACTCCGGGACACCGGAGCTCCAGGGTGAATGAAAATTGCATGTCCAAATGCACCTAAGGAGACCTGTCAAACAAGTAACTTGATGGTTGACCGATAGTTGGCATTCATTTACCCATTATCGTAGGATTCATCCCCTTGATAAACCCCAATCCACTTCTTGGACGTGAAGTAATGTGAGTCATAGATCTAAGGGTATTCAATATCTCCCCTGACTATTGGATCTACATCGTGGTTAGCCCGACATTGACCACTTAGAGAGAACAAAGATTTTATAACAACAAAACCCCCAAATTTCGGAGTCGCGAAGTAATGTGGTTTGCCAATCTAAGTCCTTCAGAACCCATCTCGGTCGTTTGATCATGGGGACGTGTGTATCACGTCGAGAGCACGTGGGGGTCCATGCGTCGAGAAAAAATGATGCCATGTGTGGTGGCCTTGTGACATAGTAAAGAGATGTTGATAACTTGATGCATGTGCCATGCATATTTCCAGCATGTTTTAGGTTGACAGGTGTCCCTCTAGGAGTGGTCGAACACTGAAACCTAGGGACCTTTGAGCTAGAGTCGTGAGTTGTTGATCTGGGGAGTCCATTGAGGACCTCTCCCAACTGTCCGATCATTACTCAACTCTCCAGCTAAACCCCACTATGGGTGATTCAGGATGCAAGGTGTAGAGTTTCCTCGAACGTCGAAGTCACGAAGCGAGGAGGACCACCGATCCGAGGATGCTTCAGGATCTCTCCTGACCATTTTATCTAGACAGTGGTAAGATCGACGCTGACAACTCTGGGAGATAAAAATAAAATTACACAACCAAACCCTCAAACTCTGAAGTCGTGAAGCAACAAAGGCTGTAGATATGGGTATCTACAGGGACCTGTCTCAACCGTGGGATAAAATGTATTGGAAGGTTGCTGATAGGAGTTCGGACTTTGGAGCTTCGGGCGATTTCGTAGGTAGGAGAGGCTAGAGGTTCTTGGAGGTTGTTAGTCCTAAGTGATGTGGCACACCGACGCCACCTAGGGTAACGTGGACCCATGCTCGGAATGCCACTTGTCACCTTGATTCATGCCTTTTACAGACCTTATATGCCAATTGGAACGTGACACATGTCACTGATTGATGGGGCCACATGTCATCTCTGCCCTATGATGCAAGTTAACACCCTAGCACACACTCGTTGGCCTAATAGCTGGCAGAATACTCCGGGGCACTAGGAGTTTGGGACTTCAGGAAACTTGGGAAGCTGGGATGCTAGGGTTAGTCAGTCGAAGGCTTGGAACTACCTATCCCTGCTTCTATGTTTAACATGCCACCACGTGTAAGTGTGGACCCTTTGGGAGTCCGAGATTCAGAACTCTGGAGGTTTGGGTGTGGTATAATGGATAATTCGAAAGGGCCGAAGTCCAGAACCACATGGAAGGATTCTGGGGTTTCGAAACTCCGAAGGATATGCAAATAGAGAAAAGGGTGTTCATTGTCGAAGTGTCGAATGACGAAATATCTTAAGCATGTGTGTTAAATGAGGGCAAATTTCAGCCATTGTATTTAATGGTGGATGGATTTCCACCATAGATGTAGGAGTGTTGGGGAACTCTGAGACTTTGAGGAACATCCCTTGTATCCGCCCCTCTAGTGTCCATGTCATCTCTAAATGGTGACAACCTTGGTCGAGTTCATGCCAGGTAGGATGGTGTGAATGAGGTGAACCCACATGGGTGCCACCTGGCCCTTGACCAATGATGTTGGAAGATCTTCGGAAGGGCATAAATTCCAATACAGAGCTCAGATTTGAGCATGGTAACAGTCATTGGAAAGATCTTGAAGAGAATATGATGATGGAGACCTCAGGAAGAGGATTCAACATGATTAAGAAAAGATGAAAATTAGATGCCCGATCCATTAAAAATGTACTTAGGGGTCAGGTGTGTTACAAAGTGGTATCAGAACGCGAAATAACACATGGCCTGCTTGGGCTCATGAAAGAGTCAAGTGATTATTTTTCTTTCTTAGAAAACTTTAAGGGAGAGGGCACCCTGCCCTACCCTACCTAGCAAAACATGATTCAAACACAGGCCTAGATGGGCCAAAGAACAATCATAAGACTATTTTAAGGCTAAGATGAGCCTATTAAGAGTATTACTGATGTATGGAAGTTATCTGCATAAGTTCCTTGAGGAGAAGGATGCAGATTAAAATTCAGTTGGGATTTTACCCAATGAGAGTGAATCATGCTAGACTATGGCAGAAAAATCCTATCATTTCTTTTTGAGAAATGATAGACAGTCCTACAAAAGTGATATTATGTCGATGGGAATTAATAATAAAACTTGAATGCAAATGGAATAAACTTGTTTTAAGGAGTACTTGAGACCAGAAGGAAAATGGACTGAATAGGTGGTAGGAATTGCCTAAAAGGTGGGCTTATGAAGCCCCTATTAATTAAAGGTGTTGATTGAATGAAGGATTTGGAATTAGGAGAACGATTTCCCATGTCTAAAGGCCTTATGGAAACATGTGAGGTCAACCTACTTGACCCGTCATAACTAAAAACTATTGTTGGGATAATCCCTCTTTGTAAAATAAAAGAAGTTATGAGGACTGAGAATGAACCCCATGGAAGAAGTGAAACGACATGAGAAAGTTCAAAAGATCATGGTTGTGCTAGGGAAGAGTGTATCCCTATTAACTGAGGGTAGTTCTATGCATGAAAATGCAAGAGGAAAGTAAGTAGAATCTGTCTGCACTGCAGACACGGGTATAATGCTTGGTGCATTAAGATATGTTGAAATTCATATCACAAAGAGAGAGCATGCATATGAAATACATATATACTTATTATAGTCTATCATTGAATGAAAAATATGGTGTTGTCATAGATCATATGGTTATTGATGATCTGACTATGGTAGCATAAGTAAAAGGTTGATGATGTTGAGTACATAGTGCCTTATGAGGATAAGGTAGAAGGATTAATGAAATGTTGATCATGGATGTGGTAGAGGAAGTGTTGGGACACTTCTTGATGACCAATGGGTCAGGTTGACATCCAGAGGTGGATGGTATCCATATAAGGTATGGCATGGTATGATCAAGTAGTAGTGAGAGGGAATCTAGAAAAGGATTCCCTTGATAAAAAAAATTGTTAACCAAAAATGGCGTGAGGCCTGAAAGAGAAGCATGATAAGTTGTTGTGTTGCCTTGGGAACTCTTGAAGTTGCCTAGATAATATTTTTGGGTTGTTGAATAATTTTATAATACTAGAGGCAAGAGTACTTCCTTGTTGGTTGTTGTCATATGGAAAAAGAGGCATAGTTATGACTATGTATGTTAAACTTGCCATGTGAATATCATGCGAATAATTGACCGTGAGTGAAGCTCAGTGTTGAGTGTATTTATGAAACTTGTTATGAGAATGGAAATGAGATACTTGGGAGAAGGATTTGGAAGTATGATATGTCCATGTGTATGAATTACATGGAAAAAGGTGCAAGAAACGAGCTTGCATGATGAATGTTGAGCTATGTTTTTTATGCTTGAGTGCATGGATTTAATACATCGTAAGGTTGCTTGATATAAGGACTGATACTAATACCAAATAGATATGAATGGATGATCTTAAACGTGAAAATGATACACATGTATGATGTATGAGTGAAATGTAAGGAAATAATTTCATTTGCCAATATCGAATGAATACCATGGACGAATGGATGACTCTATTATGAAGAGTCGTGAAAGTTTTGTCATGAATAATATCTTGAGGAGAATGTGCTCCATTCCCTTAGGAAAGGCTAGTATAAATAGACGAAAGAGTGAATGAGCAAGGATTATTTGTTGTCATGATTAGAGGCAACGTGATTATTCCTTTGAGGATCGCATGAGAATGATTGTGAACAATCATGAGTTGAATGATATTAAAGTAAAGATGTATGTGAGCTGTGAAATATACCTATGGTAGCTACACATAGGCTTATGATTATGCATGTAGTTAAGTACATCATGGATGTAAGTTAACAATACAATAATATGTGTGGATAAATAAAATGGATGCATAACAAAGATGCATGTTTATATTCCTTATGGAATATTTGGTAAACAGTTGAAGCTAACTCAAGGTTGAGGCCATCAAAGATAGAGATGAATATGCAATAAGGAAGTTGCATGCCAAAGGAGTTTCATGTGGAGGAACTGTGTGAAGACTCTATCAGGAGAACATAGTCACAACCTTAATGAATGTTGAGAATTGAGCAGTGGGTTGCAAGTATGTATATATATATAAGAATCCTGGATTACATTCCAAAACAAAATGTATGAGTGGAAAACTAACAAATGAATGTTGAATATTCTGATAACTAAATGGTAATGTGTAGAGTGCACATGTTCATAATTCATTTTGAACAAATTGTTTGTTGTGGTAGCATGTTGATTTACCAAGAAGGTTAGAGTGAGCCTAACCAAGGCTGAAGATTTACCAAGAAGGTTAGAGTGAGCCTAACCAAGGCTGAACAAAGAAAAGAGAAGGAATATCCCAAGAGGAAGTAAATTGCAGAAGCAAAGAAAAAGGAAAAGGCATAATACTTTTCTCATTTTAAAGACTCTGAATTGCTTAACAGAGTTGTAGTCCTTAAAAGAGCAGTTGTGAAAACCAATGAGTATGTTTAAATGAATAGGTTTGGTTGATTCGTGTTAAGTAAAGACAATGAGGCCTTGGAATAACTCAACTAGACTGGAAGTCCTAGGCTTTGTAGGAGTTGGAAAAGGGAATTCCTTTAGAGGAAGGTACTTTTTGTATAGTTGTGATACCAGTGAGGTGAAACATATTTGTATAGGGAGGATAGGTGAAGGTTTTAATACTGGAAAGCATGAAAAAGGATACTGTTGAGACATGAGAACCCCGTGGTAATCCATGATCACCTTAGAATATGTTGTGTTGTGGAAACACAAGCCGGAGGGACACCTTGGCAGAGAAATTCTGATGGATGCCTCGAATTTAAGGCTCAATGAAGTCTTTAGAAATATTCCTGTGTGAGAAAGCCTTGGAAAGGAAAGATGGATTACCTGAGGGACTGTATAGCAAAGAAGGGGTTGCCCGAGCCTGGGCATGGAGGGTGAGTGACTGCAAGGAAGAGGAGACTTTGATAATTCTTATAAACTATTGATTGGGATCATGCACACAATGGGTATGTCAATGAAAAACAATGAGCTAATATAACAAGACAACCAAATGGATGAAAATCCACGATATGCAAAAATAAGTATTGTGCTAGATTATGAAATCCTTCCTCTTGAATCTTTCACAACAATAAGATATTTTTGCATGAAATTGTGATTAATATGCTTGTTGTCCAAAATTATTGAAGGCAGGTGACGAAGGCCAAGGGACTAGAAAGGACTTGACCAAGAAAGAGTATTAATATTTGTAAAGCAGTTGAATGACAAAGGCATGATATTTGTTACTGAGAAAGAACACCGAGGACGGTGTTCCTTTTAAGGGGGAGGGGATTGTAATACCCATGTTTCCCCTAGTTTGTAATTAATCATTAATTATGATTACCATGATATGGCATGTGAACAATGTAAATTTATTATTCTTTATATTTCCAATAACTAACTATGGGGGTGAAGCCTTGAAGTATTGTCCATGATATCACTAGAGGAAACTGTAGAGAGGGTTCATTATGTCAAAATGACACAAATTATTCTTGCTGAAATAATAAGCCTCATCCTGATCCCAAAGAAAAATCATTTAATGAAAGAAGGAATGGTGGTTGAACAATCAACTACACCAATTAATGGAAGCATGGAGAGTCTGGTTGAGGAGACATAAAACTGTCAGCCCGAAGTACCACATAGTGCAGTTTTCCTGCAAGCCCAGATTGACTCGAGTTCCTTCTGATAGAAGGAAAATGATAGGTATAGAACCTCCATGGGGAAAAAGGAGAGGGCGTGCAAGAGAGAAAGGATACCATTCAGAAAAAGGAAGAGCACATGAGGCTCTCTAGCTGAGAAGAACAACTAAAGGATTAAGTTGTTCTAGTTAAAGAGAGATAACATGAGAAAGGATCTCTGAGAATTTGCAAAAGTTCCCTAGTGATATCATGTGTTGGCATGGGGGTGTCCAGAGTGCTAAGAATGAATTCCTCTGAGCCTACGATTGGGTGGAAAGGCGAATACCCACATTCAGTTGGTCGGTGATCGATTGTGATAGATAAGTATTCCATAGACTCTGTAGACTTGAATTTAAAATGTATGATTGAATGCTTGTATTTTCTCTATATATATACATCCTTGATATATAGGGATGATGGTATATTATTGCATCTTGTTGGGATGTTAGATAATTGTGAATCTGGCGGTCTAGCCGAACAAATATTTGGAGGTAGAGCTTAACCATTGTCCCCTGTCGAAGGTTTATGTTTACTTCTACCTAGAAAAGGAAAACTATCAATAATGAGGATCTAAATGAATTGGGGACATAAGGCTTTGGCCTCTATACTATTTAGAGAATTCCTCAAAGGGTTTTCTCAGGGATCAAATCCACAAGTAAAGATTTGGGACAGACTCTACAAGACCATTTGGGTATGGTCGATCCCTCAAATTTCCTTTCTTTGTTTGAGAACATGAATTCTATCAATGGAAGGTGAGTCCTTCAAACCAGTCATCCAAGTAACCACGGGCTCATGCCCATGGCATTAACCAAATTTTGGCTAAGAGTTAGGAGTGTATCCTCTGGAGCTTGACAGAGTTCCATAGAACTAGGACCTTAGAACCCTTTTCCACACTAAAAAAGGAACTAAGTTGTTCGGGACTCTGGAAGTCCAGAGCTCTGGGGTGAATGAACATTGCAATGTCCAAATGCACTGAAGGTGGCCTATCGGACTGGTAACTTGATAGTTGACTGACAATTGGCGGTCATTTACCCATTATCGAAGGATTCATCCCCTTATTAAACCTCGATCCACTTCTCGGATGCGAAGTAACGCGATTCGTAGATTTGAGGGTATTAGGGATCTCCCTTGACCATTGTATCTACATCATGGTCAGCCAAACATTGACCACTTCGGGAGAACAAAGGTGTTATAACACCCAAACCCCCGAATGTCGGAGTTGCAAAGTAATGTGGGTCGTCTATATAAGGATTCTTGGGGACCCATCTCGACAGTTTGATCGTGGGGACATGCGTATCACGTCGAGAGCATGTGGGGGTCCACACGTCGAGAAATGATGATGCCATGTGTGGTGGCCTTGTGACACAGTAAAGAGATGTCTGTGACCTAAGGCATGTGCCACACATCTTGTCAGCATGTTTTGGGTTGACAAGTGTCCCTCTAGGAGTGGACGAACAATGAAACCTAGGGACTTTTGAGCTAGAGTCATGATCCGTTGATCTAGGGAGTCCATTGAGGACCTCTCCTAACCATCCGATCGTTATTTATCTCTTTGGTTGAACCCCACTTCAGGTGATTCACGATGCAAGGTGTGGATTTTCCCAGAACGCCAAAGTCGTGAAGCTATGAGGACCGTTGATCCAAGGATGCTTCGAGATCTCTCCTGACCATTGGATCTAGACTGTGGTCAGCCTGACGCAGACCACTCCAAGAGAAAAAAGGAAATTACACATCCAAACCCCCGAACTCCAAGGTCACAAAGAAACAAAAGTTGTAGATATGGGGATCTACGTGGACCTGTCTCGATCGTGGGGTAAAATGTAATGGGAGGTTACTGGCAGGAGTTCGAACGTTGGGGCTCTAGGTGATTTCACAGGTAGGAGAGGCTAGAGGTTCCTGGAGGCTGTCATTTTGGAGTGATGTGGAACGCTGACATCACCTAGGGTGATGTGAACCCATGTTCAACATGCCACATGTGACCTTGATTTGTGCCTTTTACAGACCTTATATGCCAATTGGAACGTGACACATGTAACCTATTGATGGGGCCATGTGTCGTCTCTGCCCTATGTCGCGTGTTAACACCTTGGCACACACTAGCCTAATAGTTGGTGGAATACCTTGGGGCAATAGGAGTTCGAGACTTCAGGAAACTTGGGAATCTGAGACGTTGGGGTTAGCTGGCCAAATGCTCAAACCTACCTGTCCTTGCTTCTATGTTTAACATGCCACCACATGTAAGTGTGGACCCTTCAAAAGTCCGGGTTTCATAACTTCAGAGGTTTGGGTGTGGTATATTGGATAAGTCGAAAGGGTCGAAGGCCGAAGCCACGTGGTAGGATTCCTGGGTTTCAGGAATCTGGAGGATATAAAAATAGAGAAAAGGGCATTATGCGTTAAAGTGTTGAACGCTAAACTCCCTTAAGCCTTTTTGTTAAACGAGGGAGAATTTAAGCCATTGAATTTAATGGTGGATGGATTTCCAACATAGATGCAGGAGTGTTGGGGAACTCTGGGACTTCAGGGAACATCCCCTGTATGTGCCCCTCCAACGACCATGTCATCACTAAATGGTGACAACCTTGGTAGATTTCATGCCAGGTAGGATCATGTGAATGAGGTGAACCCACGTGGGTCCCACTTATCCCTTGACCAATGATGTCAGAAGAGCTTCGGAAGGGCATAAATTCCAATCCATAGATCATATTTGAGCATGGTAACAGTCGTTGGAAATCTCTTGACGAGAAGATGATGATGGAGACCTAGGGAAGAGGATTCGAGATGATTAAGAAAAGATGAAAATTCGATGCCCCATCCCTTAAAAAGGTACTTAGGGGTTGGGTGTGTTACATCCTTGGGCACACACCCCTTGCCTTGTGCACTCTTTGTGATGATCCTTGTGACTCCTCATGGGTGTGTTGATGGGGTAATCCAACCTCTCCAATGTGCCCATATTTCTGAGGGAAGATGGGTCCACTCCTTGAGCATGATCCCAAGTTTCCCTACCCTTTCCCAAACACAACTCAAGTCTTTGTCAGTCAATTTAAGGCAAGTAAGGTGTGTGCCCCCTTGATATTTCACGTCACTATCATTCACCCAAGATTCTCATGCTCACACCCAAACGTCTTCTTCCACCCAACCAATTGCTTCTTCCTTGTTTTCTTCATCCGTTCCATCGTTGAATATACCCAAGGAGCGTGTGCAATCGGTTGGTGTCATGGGAGACATCACATTGCCCCCCACTCCAAGTTATTGTCATTCTCAGAAAATCCTGTCGACCTCCATGGAATATATGCCCCATCTTTGGATCTCGTCACCATTGAACGACTGTTGCTTCCTCAACCATTGTTGTCAAGTAAAATCCCATTAGAAAGTTATGCAAAGTGTGCGCAAGTGTTGGATGCTCTTAACCCATGATGGGTTCGATACTTCAACTATGTTTTTTGTGTTTCATGTACATTATATCCTCTCAAGTTTCAAATTGGTTGGATGATTAGTCCAATTGTCATGTTCATCACTAGAGAATGCACGTCTCCACATCCAACAAACCCTTTTATGTCGGCCTCATCATCATCTTGTCCAACTCCTCTTTCTCTTGTTGAGTCACCCAATGAAATATCAACTTGTTCTTCTTACTTAGTCGAACCCCTTTGGTTTTGTACAAGGTCTTGCCCCTTGTCTCAGTTTGGAAAATCACCTCCACGACTCATCTGTTGTCTTGCAACTTCCCTAATTGAGTATTTCGATGACATCTCTGCTAGGCATCACCATTCATGCTTCTTGCTCCTGAAAACACATTCCCTTCTTATTTGTTTATCAGGAAGAATGTACCCAATAGAAATAACCAAGGCTATTGGCATACATCATGTCTGACTTATGATTTATTCACAAGTATCACATGACCAAACAAACTTCCTTCAGTGTGCATCCCAACTCTTCAATTCATTCTGCAGTAAGTTGGAAGTCATATATCCCCATGTCCTTCCTACAAAATTTTATGATCATTGTTGGATGTCAGTCCTCATCTCCTACCTCTTCCACATCTATCTCCAAATATGGTTGAGTGAGTATGTCCATGCATTATCTTGGTTCATATCTTGGAGTTTCTGCAGTGGGTAAGTTTCATGCCCGATCTTCTACAATTCCCATCGTCTGTTATTGATGACTATTCACTTAGTGATGTTCCTCCTACTCCAAGGAAAGTGAAGAGTCCAACTCTTTCTTACACTCATGTTCATGGTTCTTCGGGTTCCTGAATTGACCAACCTTCCCCATGGTTGTTTTCACCGAAGTCTTTTTCATCATCTGTTGTTATTATTCTTTCCCCAAACTACTCAAAGATGATGTTGTGTGGATGAATTTTGGTTACTGTGTCACATTGAAAGGATCATCGGTGCTCTGACCAACTCCTTCTACAAACTTGATCACAGAGATCCTACACATCCTCTATAGCTTCCTCTTCGTCATTAAGGGTGCGCTTAGTGTTATAGCCTCATCCAAGAATACAAAGCAACTTTTGTGAATGAGTGAAGTTGCTTTGGAAAGTCTGAGGAAGTCCAATCCTGAGTTCATCGCATGATCTTCCAATGAAGATACCAATAGATTGATGTTTCCAAACCACTCCCCCAATCTCAATGACTTTGAATGAACAATCATTGTCATCAACATCATTGTTGAATCAACACTTTGCACGTTTCAATGCAACTCTCAGGTTGCGATGAAGAGACTTCACAACTCGTTCACTCAAAAAATCATGTTCTTCCCCAGTGTCAATCAAAGCTACCATATTCAGTCCACTTATCATTGTGTCCATAAAGTAGAGTCCTTCAACTATGTCAATTGTCAAAATTGTCCTTGACCTCTTTCCTTGAACTCTTGGATGTGTTCCACCAATGTTTCCATGACTTTGTTCATCTCTTCCATTGATTTTTTCCCTTGAACCATCTCTACCAACGGTTTTGACTCTTCCTCTATTGGTGTGATTTGATCCTCCTCCTCAACCATCAAAGCCAACTTTCCTTTCATTGGGAATTTCACCATAAAATGATTTTGTGAACAAAGGTAACACTCAATCAACCTACCTTTCCTCACAAGTGGTCTAGTTTGATTCTTTGTCACTACACTACCTCCATGTCGGATGCTCTCCTCCCCGAGTGCTCCCAATGTATCCATTGCCAAAGTATAAGTCCTCACCACCAATTCCTTTAGTCTATTGATCTTACACTTTATATGTGCATCAAATTTTTACATCGTCTCCAAAGCCTCGTGGAGTTTCTTGAATCATTGACTTGCATTATCTCTCTTGACCTTCCAATATTCATCACATGCACCATCCATTTCGTTTCCTGACCCTCATTACTTGGTTTTCTCAAGAGTTTTTTGCAACTCCTTCGCATTGTACCAAATATACAATGAGTCTTGCATTTGTCTACACATCGAATTGATTAGTTCTCCCTCACAAACTTTTCCCCTGGCCTGCCTATGCACATATGATTAGGCTCAAACCACATGTGATATAAAAACTCACCTTGTCGAACCATTCATCAATGTCTATGCCCAACTACCTTTGTGTTCAACTATGTGTTTGGGTATTGCAACAAGTTATGTGGAAGTCGTGTGTTCATCCGCCTTTCCCAAGTGCACGATTCACCAATGAAACTATGCTCTTAGCCTACTAATGGGGTACAACCAGGTTTTCACACAAGTCATGAATTTGTTCGTAAATTTGTCTTTCACTTCCATCACAAACCACCAAGTCTATGCTGAGGTTGTCTCTATGATGGGTCAATTCGTCGAACCCTCACCAATATTGTTCCCATACTTTATTCCAAACAAGTGCACCCCTCCCCCACTGGCTGCAATAGTGGTGAAGAGCCAAATATGTTCTAATACCACATGTCACAAAGGTGACAACGTGGTGAAGAGCTCACCACATTTTCTTTAAAGTATGCTCTGATACATCCTGTCACAACCCCACATGACACCTAATCAAAGCTTGTGATTGTTCATATCCTAAGGACATGTGACATCACAACGGTTCTTATTTGGTCACTTGGAACACCAAGAATACTTCGTCTGGACTATACCTCTTCACCTAGAGCATACCCTTACTATGTTCTAGGCTACCGACAAGTCACACTCCTACTCTAGTGCAACTCTTGCTTACTTAGACAATTGTTAACACAATTTAACACTTTGTCTTATTTAAGAATCCAAGAGAACGATTATGGAACAAATGAATATAAACACAGAAATAGTGCAGGCGACACAAACCATGCCTAACACCCATCTAAGTCTTTGTTACTGTGCAATAATTACAACATGAGATCTATCGACTTGGTTTACAAATTCAAATGAGTCACACGACTCGCCTCACCTCACCAAGACACTCAAGAATAGATTCATCCCACCAATAATTTATGTCGCAACCACCTGTGGTCCACCTCATATGTCACCAAAATCGTAGACTTATTGTCCCTTCATTTCTGCAGACTTTCACCAAGCTAACATAGATTTTGGTTCTTCCCACACATGCCTCCAACAAACCCACGCTTCTAGACATCCCCAAAACCTTCCAAAACATCCAACTCTTGGTTACTTGTCTTCCATCTTGGAAAATCTACCTCAGTTCATTACTGTAGACTTTCCTCAAACTTTCTCTCCAAATCTCTTGCCAAAACTGGTCTATGCCTTCCTTTGGTTGTGCAACCTTGCTTTTATATGGACTCCAAGAATCACTTGTGAAAAATGTCATGTCTCTTGGGTGTGTCACATCCCTTTGTGAACTCACACTCAACCAACTCATCGCACCCCACCTTGGACCCAATACACCCATCCATAGGCCATGTGCCCATCAAGCATTCATCTCTTGGACAGGAGCACACCCCTTTCCTTGTGCAATCTTTGTGTTTACTGTTGTGACTCCTCGGGAATGTGTCAATGGGATCAGCCAATTTCTCAAACACACCCATGTTGTCGAGGGAATATGGGTCCACTCCTTGGGCATGCTCCCAAGCTTCCCCGCCCTTTTCCAAACACAACCCAAGTCTTTGTCAATCATTTTAGGGAAAGTAAGGTGTGTGCTCCCTTGATTTCACACATCGCCATAATGTGCCCAAGGTTCTTCTGCTTACACCCAAATGTATTTGTTCACCTAACTGATCACTTCTTCACTGTTATCTTCACTCATTACGTCACCAAATATTCCCAAGGAGTGTGCATGCTCGGTTGGTGTCACGGGAGACCTTACAAATTGCATATTAAGAACTAGTAATATTCACTGAGGTTTCTACATTTTAAGATAAATTTCCATCCTTAAAATTATCCCTGCTAGTGATCCTTCAGATCAATGTCGAACACATTCATAGTTCCAGCGAGCCTCTTCTCTTTTGGGTCAATTTGTAGAGATTCATCATCCATAAAAATTTCTAGAATCTTCAAGTCATCCATATTTAGACACAACAATGAATGAAGAGTATCACTCTTTAATGGAGAATGATACTTGGGATTTTGTACCTCTTCAGAAAGGAACCAAAATTGTCAAAAGTAAATAGGTGTATAGAAATAAGTATGCATAATATGGAAGTGTTGAAAGACAAAAGGCTTAGTTAGTTTCCAAAGGGTTCTCTCGAGCTTAAGGCATTGAATATAATGAAACCTTTTCCCCCATATCCAAAATGGATTATATCTTCCTTTTTCCAGCCCTTGCTACCTCACATAAATGGGAGGTCCATCGGATGGATATTAAAATCCCCTTCTTGCATGGGGATTTTCAAGAAGAAATATACATGGAACAATCTCCTAGCTATGTCTAGAATGACTCCAGCCTTATTTTTTTCCTTAAGAAATATCTTTATGGTCTTAAGCAAGCTCCTTGATCTTGGTTTGGAAAAATGGACAATTTTCTTCTTGACATCGACTTTTCTAGATGTCATTCTGACCCTAATGTCTATACCAAGAAAGTAGGAAGCCATCTCATAATCCTTGTTCTTTAGTTTGTTGACCTTATCCCCACTTATAGTAACACTAAACTTTTAACCCATGTGAAATCCTTCCTTAAAAATAAATTTGAAATTACAGACTTAGACCATTTCCACTATTTCCTTGGCCTCCAAGTTTTGCAAACCAAGGAAGGAATTTTTCTTTCCCAGTCTAAGTATGCTTGTGACCTTCTTTGTCACTTTCACATGGATGATTCTAAACCATCCCCTTCTCCCTTCTAGTTTGGAGTCAAAATTGCTTCCACATGTACTACTACTGAAGTTCATGCCACTTTGCATCGTCATTTAGTTGGTAGCCTCGTATATTGGACTCATACATGTCATGATATTTACTTTGATGATGGTCTTGTTGCATGGTATATGAAAACACCCCATGAAATCCATTAGAAAGTAACTAAAAGGATACTTTGGTATGTCAATTGTACACTTCAATTTGGGATACATTATAGTTCGTGGGGGACTCCTTTGTTGGTTGGTTTCATTGATTTGGATTGGGCCGGAGACCCTGATGATAGAAAGTCTACTGCAGGTTATGTTTTCATCCTTGGTTATGGACCTGTCACTTGGGATTGTAAGAAACAACAAGATATTTCTCTTTCTTTAACAAAAGTAGAGTACCGAGCAACATTTAATGCAAGTCAAGAATCCTTGTGGCTTTGACAACTCCTTTCATAGTTTGGATTCCATAGTAGCATCCAACCACCTTATGGTGAGATAATCGAAGCACCATCAAGATCGCCAAAGATACAGTTCAACATCAACACAAAAAACACATTGAGCTACACATGCACTTCATTAGAAAACCCATTCATGATTGAGTTATTAAAGTGCTCTTTTCCCTACAAAAGATCAAGTTGTAGACATATTCACAAAGTCTCTTATATAAGTGAATTTTTCCAAACTTCGATATATGTTAGGAGTTCAAAAATTTTTCATTAAGCGGGGATATTCTCTAATGCCTCCTTCCTTCTCCTATTGTGTCATCTTTGTAAATCCTTCAATCCTATCCCAAGTTGTTCTTAAGGGGGGATGTTAAGATATTTAGACTCTTACGATTTAGTTAAGATCAACTTGGTCTAATGTGTCGTTAGGTTAAAGTGTGTTTATTTAGTTTTCATTTGTAATCCGACCGTCATGATATGTTCCTGACATAGAGTGATATGAGGGTTCATATTCTCCGAGATCTTAATGGCTACATTTATTTGTGGCTTAACACCCAATTGGTCCATGATCTCTATTTAAAGTGCATGGAGAGTCATTTATTGATGATCAATTGTGAGAAAGTCTATGTAATATTTTTTATTTTCCAGTAATAAATTTCTTCAAGTGGCCACGTTGGCTGGGGTTGTGGATGTTTCCCCATAGGGGTTTTACCATGTAAAAACATCGGTGTGTTGATATTTGATTTGGTTGTGTGAGTGGTTACTGAAAGTGTCCATCCTCTGTTGGAATACATGTGTTGTCGAACATGTCAAAACATAGAGATAACACATTGTCATTTCTAAAATCACATCCAACCCCAGTTGGACCAAGAATTCCCCTGGTTGCACCATCAAATTTTAACTTGATAAATCCTGGAGGGTGTCTTATCCAATTCTTAGGTGAGGGATTTTCCCTTTTGAAACTCCTAGAAGAAGCCATGGGGGATTCACCTTGTTGACCGATATCTTATCACGTTCATTCATAAAGGTTTTTTTTTAATTGTGAAAAATAGAGTCAATATATTGTAGGTATTGGGGGAGATGTGGGTATCAAGTTGTTTATAGGTATTCAGAGGTATAAAAGGGGGTATCTAGTAAAAATATGGGTTTATTTTAATGGAAATATGTATTGGGAGGGGGGTTCAACAAAAGTATTTTGGGAGGTATTTATCAATATCTAGTGAAATTAGGGGTATTGTTTAATATCCCATGAACAAAGGTTCTATGTCATAGGTTCATTGAGTGAATACCTTGTGGAAGAAGCTAGAGCATCAAGTCTAAACTTCCAGTCTAGTTACATAATTTTATCCTTTCCTTAAATAATATTTGCATCTGTTAGCCAAGGAGAGAAGTTGATAGATTTCTAGACCATGGCTTGGATTCTAAACTAGATGTCATAATTTTTTTGACGTTTCTACTCGAAAATTTGGCAATTACATTCCTTACAAAATGTCTATAGGATATGTCTAGGAAAAATACACCAAGATTTTTTGAGAATGTAGTTGTTGTATGGAGTTTATCTCCAAGTCTCTAGGGTGTGACAAATACTATTCCTTTTTATGTTAGATTGTCTAAAAATCAAATCTCCTCTATCCCAAATTTTTTTGACGACCTCTTCACAATTTTTGAAGAGGTTTTTAATAGTTTCCTCATGTTTTTCACACATGTAACATGTGGACATGCCTTCAAATCCTCCGATGATGAGACAAAACCAAGTGAGGGTTTTATTTCAAGCAAGGAGACAAATAAAGGATGAGACTTTTGGCCACAAATTTTCATTCTAGACCATTTTATAGATGATTATTTATTCCAAAGTGGCATGGTTGACTTCCCAATAATATTCCATTTTAACACTAAATTTACCACTGCCTTGAGAGCCCCAACATAGAATGTCTTGTCCTTCAAGGATATTGATTTTCCTTTCCTTTAGGTGGAATTCTAGAAGGTCTGCTTCCACTTGGGAAAGTTGGGGCATCCATGCATTTACTAATATCCAAGTCTTGTAGGATCCCAGACCCATTTAATCCAATCCCCACTAGTATTAATTTACTTTGTTCCATATTAGGGACTCGAGTTTGTCTTTGTCTTACAAGAGGAGTATATTGATGTCAAATATATGTTCCTGCTACCAAGCATCCTCCCAAAACAATGCTTGTTCACTAGATCTAATTTCTCAAAAGGATTGGTTCTACATCAGGTCTCTGTTTGCCAAAATGTTATTCCAAATTAAGGAGATAGTACTAACCTTGTTCAACCTAATGATTTCTTACTTGAAGGTTTGATTGCCATAATTATCTTTCCAAATATTTTTCCAAAGTCCCCCCTTGTTATTGGTCCAACATCACCATGTTTTGGTTGTGAAGGAAGGGTTTTCTCATGATCAACGGGTCTTTGATGCCAAACCCCCCAACTTGCTTGGGAAGGAAAATAGTGTCTAAGGAATCGAGATCCCATTTTCATTCTCTACTAGGAACACCACAAAGAAAGGATATTTGAAGGGAGAAAATAAATTGAAAGAATTTGGAAGGGGAAAAAATGATGGAGAAGAGGTAGAGGGGAATGTATTAAAGCACTGATTTGACGAGTGTAATCTTGTTAGGGAGCGTGAGAGATCAAAATGTACAAATTTTCAATTTGTCTTCAAGATCAGAGAGAAGATATTCCCATGAGGCATTATGAAGGGAATTGACCAAAAGTGGAGCTCCTAGATATTTGGAAGGAATACAGCCCCATTGGAAACTAAGCATTATGTCAATGTTTTGCTCAATGACAAGGTGGGTGTTATAAAAGATAATATGAGACTTTCGCTTTTCCAAATTCCTCTGGTGAGATTGCAAGTGTCAAAGGTGGATCCATTGATCAGAATGGAAAATAAATCAAAGGAGATGTGGTTTCTAACCCATGCCAACCAATTCAGAGAAAAGCTAAACACTACAAGAAGTTGTTCTAAAAAACTCTAATTCAATCTATCATAAGCTTTTGACATGTCTAGCTTCAAGAGCATTCCAAGGGGCTTGGTGGTTTTCAAAGAGTGAATATTTTCATGAGCCACAATGATTCCATATAAGGTTTGTCGACCTTCCACATACCCACCTTGTTCTTATGAGATGATTTTGTGTAGGATGGGGTTGATCCCATTGGAAATAATTTTGGTGATGATTTTATAGATAACATTGTAGAGAGAAATTATTTTGAACTTGTCTACAAATTGAGGGTTATAATATTTGATGAAAAGAGTAATAAAGGTAGAATTGCATGCATGTAAAATATTACTTGAGACCTGATAATCTTCGACCACCCTCCAAACCTCCTCCCCAAAAATTGACCAACAAGCTTGAAAGAAGTCCATTGTAAACCCATCCAGTCTAGGAGATTTTCTTGAAGCCATGGATTTCACTGTAGCTACCACCTCCACCAAGGATATAGGATTTAAGGGACTTTGATTCTACTCTGAATGGACCAAGGACAATATTAAGTCCAAAATATTGTTTATGGAAACATGTTTTTCCATTGGAGGTTCCATTAATATTTGGCTAAAGTGATCCTTCAATTTCTTAGCAAGTTTCTCATGCTTTTATAGTATTTGTCCTAAATATTATTTTAGAAAAGAGATGTGGTTGTTATTCCTTTTGTGGAGCATAGAGTTGTGAAATTTGTTTGAGTTTCTATCTCCTTTTAACCATCGTATTCTGTAATTTTTCCTCCATAAGATTTCTTTCTTTTTTTCCCTCATTTCAATTTCCTTACGAAGATGCTCCTCCCGGGATGCTTGCTCCTCTATTTTTATATTTATAATAATGATAGCCTATAGAGATTCCATGTTATTTTCTATCTTCTCTTTCTCATGGAAGATGTTGTCCAAGACTTCCTTGTTCCATAATTTTATTTGTTGTTTGACCTACTTTAATTTTTGAGGGAACTAAAACATTATATAACCTTTGTTGGAACCTATGACCATCCATCATTGTTTTATATTTGACATAAAGTCTGGATGGTCCAACCAAAATTTCATGAATTTGGAAGGCTAAGACCTTGGTGCTAGGGAGATATTCCAAGATAGTTTAATTGGCCCAATGATCAGAGCGAGTCTAGGGTGAACTTTCTTCTTCAACTAGAATTTTCCTTGGAATAAAGCTTCAGACATTAGGAATTGATTTAGTATTACAATTATTTGGTGAGATCATCATTTTTTTATTGTTCTAAGTATGACAACCATTGAAATTTTGAATGTATACGAGTCTTTGGGCTTCAATCAAGATCTTGAAAGCTACATTATCAAAGTGTAATTTCCTGAGGCATCCTCTCTTCTCTTGGAGATAAGTAATCATATTAAAGTCTCTACCTAGGATCTATTATATTCTTGGACAAGTTCCCCCAAATCCTTGAGAGAACCCATGAAGGGAAGCTTGAATTTCATATTGGAAGGGCCATATACATTAGTGATAGAGCCTTGGTCCCGAGATTCCTTGAGTTTGTATTCCTCTAAGAGGAAATTGGCTAATTCCACAAAACAATTGAGACTGATTTGTTATAGGTTCAATAATATTGTTAGATCACTTGTAAATCATGTAGCTATCATTTCCGTCACTTCACCTGACTTTCAACATTTATTGGTTATACTAGTCATGGTATCCTTGTCACATTTTTTTCCTAAAGAAGAACAATTGTAGGTTTCTCCTTATATATCCTTTTCTTTAGCATGCAATGTTTGTTTGGTGCATTGAGGCCTCTTATGTTTCACTATATAAATTTCATTTTATCTTTTGGTTTGGGAAGAGAAATACTTATCTAGCAAGCCAATGGTCTAGCCCGAGTTTGCTAAGGGGAAACCTGCTTCCTCATATTTTTTATTTGATGTTTTGCAGACTCTCGTATCCTCTGCATTTGGATTTTTCTAAGTTTTAAGGGAGGTATTGATTTCCATCTCTCTAGTTGGATATGGTTTGATGGGGGCTTACGTACTTTCGATTTGTTTTGTAGGAGCTGTTTTTGTAGTTATCACAATTGGGGCACTTGAAGGTTGGTAAGGTGGAGTTCCCCATGTTATGCAATGAGGGATGGGATGTCAATATCTATATTTGCAGCTCCCATTCTCATTTGTTGGTCCTCCTCTTTTGAGTCTTAACAATCTTCTTCTTCAACTCTCATATTCTTCTCTATTACATTAATAGTTTGAGATACAATGTTTGAATTCTTTGGATCTCCTTTCTGTCATTTCGGATAATCTTCATTTGTATTGTCTTCCTTGGGATATGATTCAGAGACTCCTGATGTTTTTCTTTCCAAAGGGGGGCCCTCTTTTGCGTTGTCAAGAACCTAAAATGTGTTTTTTATACTAGGGGATGGAGTGGGGGGGACTTGGTTAAAGGATTTCCTTGTTGATTTTATTTTGTTAGGAACATATGTAAACCCTTATTGATCACCAGGTTCCTTTCCTTTGTCGATATTTTTCATATGATTTAAAGGGAAATCCTGAAATAGATGTCCATGTTCATGACACTTTCATCGTTTGAATGAGATATGTTCATACGCTAAGGTATGGACCAATTACAAATATTGGTAATAGATGTTGCTGCAATTTGGAAGAGATCTTACCACATTCATGATTCTTATATATAAAGTATATTGTTCCAACTTAGTGACCTCCAATATTTTAAAAGGACCCAAGGTGTTTCCAATGCCCTCTAGGATTTCTCTTTTCCATAACTCCTATGGGAGGGAGTACATTCTGATCCACACATGAGATTCAATAAAGTTCTTTTTCTTAATACAAAAGCATTTAGTCCAATACCTTAGATGGAGATTGGTTGAATTGAAGAAATAAAGACCTTCCTAAAAATACATTCTATGTCATCAACATAGGCAACTATCACAGTAAAAGATCCCTTGAACCCTATCTTCAGGTTATTTGGCCTTTCATCTTCCATAAAGTGTTGACCCAAATTATCAGATCCTTTTTTGAGGGTCAAATGCCCATACATTTGTCTATGACCATGTGGTCTTTCATGTTCTAAATATAGTTTCCTACATTAGGTGAGGTTACATTGTACCTAGAGTTTTCCTTTGAGTTGGTCAATCATCCATTATGAAGCTTACTAGCCAAAACTTTTACTTTTGGTTTGTCCTTGTCAAAGTCCATCCCACGCACAAGATCCTTTCATGCCGCGCCCTTTCCTGAAGAAGGTTGATAGGAGAAATCCTATCCCGCAACAACATCCTTGAAGGAGGACTTATTAGGATGCGTCTAAGTAAGCACTTCCATAATGGATTAGAGCGTCAAAAGTAGGCTCACGAGGCTTCATGTTTCCAATTAAAGGTATAAAACCCTAAAACTAATAAGGTTGCAAAGCACAAGTTCCCATAACATTTTCCTTAATCCATCTTATCTAATTTCATTTTTTCTCTAGACCAACACATTCTTTCAAAAAATCATTACCTTTAATTTAAATAAATAAAAGTATATTTTTATTTTCATTTTAAAAAACAAAATTAACATTAATAAAATGGAAATGAATTTAACATTTCTCAAGTAAAACTCGTTTCACAAAACTTAAAATACTATTAAAAAAAATTGTGATCATGAATAATTGTTGACTTAGTACATTGATAATAGTAAAATCTAATAATGAATAAAATTGGTTTCTTTCCTTTGTTAAGTTGTTTTTATTATTCAATAACTTGGAAACGATGTTTCCATTATTTCCTTAATCCTATGATTTAATCCTACAAAGTAACATGTTATGGAGATTGGTGCAATTATATATTTTCAAAACTAAATCTAATATATATCTTTATCTTTTCTACTATTTCCAATGATTTAGTTAAGTAAATATTTAAACTTCTAAGTATATACTAAATGTCTATGATTATCATTAAAACAAATGCGTCATTTATTTAAAAATTTAATTAATATAATTTTTAATATATATGATTTATTGTATTTAATAAAAATTATAAATAATACTTTTGTTTCAATCTTTAACGTGTAATAAAAATTTAATTATAAAATGTAACTAAATAATATATGATTGGAAAAAAATAAAAATAATGAAAATCACATTTATTTATTAAAATAAAAATAAAAATACAATTTTATTAAATAATATATTAGGGTAAAAATGAGAGGATGATGATCAACATCCATTGAGACCATAATTGATATATATGACCTTTAACTTGGATTTCTTAAAACAATTATTTACCTGCTTGAAAAGCATTGAACGAAGCAAGATCACCATAGTTTTTGATAATTTAGAAGGTTAGGAAGGTCGAAATTGTCACAAATATTTTGAAAGTGTGATCTAATTTGGGTATAAGCAAGGCATTATAAGAGAAAGTGTTTTTCATCTTTAACTCTCTTAGTGTCACAAAGATGACAATTATTTTTTTCCCACGATGTTTTGGAAATTGTCCAACACCCAATTTCACCATGCAGCTTGTGAGAGTTTGTCTGTATTTTAGCAATGATGGTTTTCATCTTTGCACTAGTCAAAACCAAGAGATACTTTTGATCTACTAGATTAGGGTTGACCACCTCCTTGTAATATCCTAATTTTATTTTGTCCTCTAATTATTTATCACACCATAGATTCTTCTTAAATTTAGATGTAACAATATTTTTAATATTATTGGTATTCTATAGAATGACTTCTTCCCATATTCCCCAATGATTTAGCTAATATTTGACATCTTTATGCCTTCCCTTCTTCAGCCAATGGGGTTTGGGATGGAGTTTGAAGCAATTTTTGGAACCCTCTTGTCATAATTCATTTTTTTAAACTTGATATTGTACATTATGTACATAATCATACTCGTTCTCTCAATGGGGGAAAAAAATTATTCTATGAGGATATGATAGGGTCTATTGCCTTTAATTTTTAGATTATAAGTTATAAAATTCTTTTGGATATGATCTACCTTTCTCTGGGATTCTCTAGAGATACTACATCCCCAAATTTCACATCCATATAAGATAAATGGAGTGACAAGAGTCTCAAATATTATATTTTTTCTTATCCCATAACCAAATGTCTACTAATTTATATTTGTTTTTAAATCCAAAATATGCTTTCCACTCTCTATTTATTTGTTTCTCAACACTATACTTCTAATTGAGCTTGTGATGAATATCGACTCCAAGATATTTGTATGAAGGCAGTCCCTCCAAGCTATTGTTGTCATATATGAAAGTATCGTAGGTGATCTTTTTGGATTTACTTATTATAGCCTTCATTTTGTTAGTGTTCACAGTCATACTCATACTAGAGAAGAAGTTATTGAGGATCCTTAGTTTCGTATTGATATCATAGAGACTCTTCTCCATAAGAATAATATCATTAGTGTAAAGAAGAAGGATGATGACTATACCAAGGAGAGTCAAGCTTACACAACTTGTAACTTCCAAGCAATCTTCTACCTTGTGAATGTAGATGTCAAAAAGGGTAGAGGATAGGGGACAACCTTGCTTGACTCCTATATTATAGTTGATATCTTCCGAACAACACTCAATGTTCCTAAAATGAGCGATAATGCTCTCATACAAACTTACTGCAACAACTCTCAAATAGAAAGGAACTTTTAGCTCTTCTAACTTATTCCAAAAGTTAGTCGTAGGCACCATGTCAAAAAAAATTCTAAAATCAATCAAACAAACAAAGGAGATTGGTTTTATTATTGTGACACTTCTCTGCAACGATCCTAAGCATAACAAGGTGGTCCATAGTTAAATGCCATCCTATGAACCTGACTTGGCCTTTAGCTCTTTTTCCATTGCTTTCTAGCCATATACTAATCTTTTTTTTTCAAAATACTTATGTATAGCTTCGATAAAATGGGACTAATCATAATGGTCCGACAAATAGAGGGATTGCTTTTATCCCCACTTTTAAAAATAAGTGCAATGAGGATTTGATTCCGAGGCTTTGAGAAGCCCTGCTTGACTCCTAAACTGAAGAGCTTGTGTATGTCTCCTAAACTGAAGAGCTTGTGTATGTGAAGGATGAGGATAGACCCTCTAAATTTTAAGATTTCAACTTCGTAGTCTTTGATGTCCTTATATTTCCAGTTTGCAAGTCATTTAACCCCAAACTTTGTCTTTTATATAAAAAACCTTATGCTATGGAATGTTGTCCACAAAAATAAGGGATTCATAAATATTTTAAAGGTAGGAATTCTAATCTTTCAAGGAAATCCTATTTTTTTTAGTTTTATGAGTCAAAATTTGCCTCCCTAATTTCTTGGCTAAAATGGGACTATTTCTTGGCTAAAATGGGACTAATCATAATGGTCCCATAAATAGAGGGACTACTTTTATCCCCACTTTTAAAAATATGGAGAATGAGGCTTCGAGTCCAAGGTTTTGGGAAGCCTTCACTGCTAAATTGAAGAGTGAGCCTTTTAACCAAAAGTTTGGAATGTTGTCCATGGAAATAGAGGATTTGTAAATATTTTTAAGGTAGGAATTCAGGTCCAAATTTTATTTATTTATTTAAATTTTACCCATCAAAATTTGTTACTACAATTTCTTAAAATCTAACTTAAATAGTTGCAAAAGCTTTAATTTTATTTATGTAATGTCTTTTTGACCCTTTTAATTAGGTTTTGTATCTATTTACCTTGATTAATTTGACAATCCTATTTAATGCCATAATGAAAGTTTTTACCTACCCAAGGCAATGATGGATAAATGTAAACATTTTAAGGTAATACCCAAGGCAATGCTGGATAAATGTAAACATTTTAAGGTACACTGATTTGCGATTTTATCTACCATATAATGTTAGCGCTGGGGACCATAGAGTATAGAGTAAGGTGTAACTAGAAACAACCTTCAACATGGAGCAAAGAGTAACTAGAAACAACTTTTATAAATGCTGCAGCTAAGATTGTTATAAAATCTGTACAATTCTTAATAATTATGTCTTAACATGAAATAAGATCTGAAAATTGTTCAAAAAAAAATTCGGATTTAAGCTATGGCAAGAGTTTTGAGGAACTTACAGCATATTGCAAGGACCAATAAGATCTGAAAACTCTTTTAAAAAAATCGGATTTAAGCCATGGCAAGAGTTTTGAGGAACTTACAGCATATTACAAGGACCACTTTTGAGTGTTTTCCACAGTTTCGGAACAGGTTTCCAGACGCCTTGCAGCCTGAAACTGGACAAGATTAATGGATTATCGATTATAAATACAATCTATATGAGGGTGCAAAGTAACAAAATTGAACTTAAAAGAAAATCGAGAAAGCCCGGCAATTTATTTACCGTTTTTGCATCCAACACCCTTTGAAAATCCATCTCCTTCAAAGCCTTCCTTGCAGTTGCATATATGTCCCCATTCGGTATTGTTAGGGTTTCGAAATTTGAAACAATTAGCATGGGGAGAACAAGAATTCGGGCGACATGCACCGTTCACCCACCAACCCAATTCAAGCTTATCCAGGTCAAATCTGATGGAACCAGTATCAATGGCAGCCGTCTCAGAGATAAAGCTGCTAATAAAGTGTTTGCAAGCAGAAGCCTCAAGGTAATTCCAAGACAGCCAAGGACCGTCGGTATTTGACAAACATGTAATCAAACCCGATTTAGCGCTGCAGTTTTTTCTACCATCATAGTATCTAGTAATATTGAACTTGCACTCAGACTTTGTGCAGTTATCCAACAGTAATACATTCCGACTGGTAAGGCCAAATTGTTGTTTGAAAAATGAGGGGATACCTGTATCCCCGTAGCAACTGGATTTGTTGTGTTTAGTTTGCCACGGCCGAACGATTATACTCGAATTAGTAAAATTCAGAACCTTAAATCCGTTCAAATGCACATCACCACTTTCGGAGCAATCGCTATCCAGTATGTATGGACATGCGCCGCTGAAGCCAAATGGATACTTCACTGTTGTTGAACCACAGGTTCGGTTGCAAGGAATTTCAGCAACGGTGAACAGAGCGATCCTGTGTAGAAAAAGCACTGGAAAAGCTAACAGAATGGCTGGAATTCTCCTTGATTTGCTTTCACTGGTCTCGAAAAGAAATGGTCGGAATTCTCCTTGATTTGTTTTCATTGGTTTCTAAAATCTTTTCTAATATAGAAATAATTGATGTAGTTGTCTCGTGGTATTTTTTAAATCTCCTTCTGTAATCTGGTCCCCTGTTGATACTTTCAAAGAAAGTGAAACTATAGAAATGGAATTCTAAATGGCTTGGTATTAGATTTTTTGAATTTTTATGATCGCCTGATTAGTTTTGCTTAGAAATCGATTAGAAATGTGAAATAATGATTAGAAATTTGATTAGTTTTGTTTAAAAATTGATTAGAAATTTGAAAGAATGATTACAAATTTAAAAGAATGTTTAGAAATCGATTAGAAATGTGAAAGAATGATTAGAAATTTGATTAGTTTTGTTTAGAAATTGATTAGAAATTTGAAAGAATGATTATTTAAATTTGAAAGAATGGATGGAATGGAATTACAAATATCAATTGTTGAGATTACAAGTTCAAATAAATCATAGGTTATTTTTTTTTTAGAGTTCAGAGGTTTTTTAGAACGCTAGATCCATCTACATATTCCTCCAAACTGCATTGTTGTAAAGATTACATGTTCAAATAAATCAGAGGTTTTTTAAGAGATCAGAGGTTTTTTTAGAACGCTAGATCCATTTACATATTCCTCCAAACTGCAATTCAACCTCAAAACTGCAATTCAACAATGGAAAATTACAATTTCACCATATTGTTGAATAGCCGCGGGATAATTAACCTGAAAAGTTAAAAAAAAAAATCAAATACATGAATTACACCATTCTAAATTCTAAACGGCAGTAAAGTCAAAATGTATTCGGTCTATCGTTGCAGTCTGCATGCGTAATCTCCGATTTAGATGTACTTTGACCGAAAGACAGGGAAGCGTACCTCGGTATTCGCAAACTGAAACGATTTCGTCCTCCATTGATCTTTGAGTTGGAACGGAGTAAACTAATTTGGTAGCAGAAGGATTCTCTTTCCTAATACAATCTGGCAGCAACAGAATTATTTTTCCCCATGCAATCTGGGAGCAAAAGGATTTTCTTTCCTGTTACAATGGGCCAGTTTGATCTTTTAGTTTTAAAAAGTGTTTGTGGTAGTAAAAGGACCTTTTTCTGTTGCAAATATTATCAAAATTTGGCCAAAAAAAAATATTTTTTTTCCATCACAAATATTATAAGATTACAGTAAAACTTTTAGTGCTAATCAAAATTTCATCATAAGTAATTCCGAATCTGTTCAAATTTTGACAATACAAGAGAAGAATCTTAACTACTCCGTTTGGAATTTGATGGAAAGAAAGATGAACATACATATTACTGTTGAAGTCTTCTGGATGAATCTTAACTACTCCGTTTGGAATTTGATGGAAAGAAAGATGAACATACATATTACTGTTGAAATCTTCTGGAATCTCTTGCAAAAACTTACAATCGCTTCAGAGATAAACTTACAAAATCCTGGAATGAAGGATTGCAGGAGTTTAAAGATTATATAACAGCACACAGTTGGGAAAATAATATGACATGGATGTAGGTCACAATTTCAAGGGTTTGGTTGGAATTGATTATGCTTATTTGGTGGATCTTTTTTCTGGTAATCTATATGTTTGTGAAACAACAATGAATATCATAATTATATGAAATAACTTTTACTATTATATAAAATTTCATCTCCTCTCTACTGTTAAAATCAGTGGAATTCTATTCGTTGAAATTAACAATAATATGTGAGGAGAAGGTAACGCGATACAAAAATATGTGATATAAACCAGAATTTGTGCGATACAAAAGTGAAAATACGTCGTATAAGCCAGAATTTTTGCAATACATCCCAAAATATAATTAAGTCGCTATAGATCCATCTTATCCGGCGGAAAGAGAACGATTCAACAGGAAAATTTGCGCTAAAATGTACAAAATAAACATATGCAACAAGAAAATGATTGAGAGCCTTACCGTATAAGAATAAAGCCCTTTCAGACTACACCAGCATTCTGCAATTCGAAAGGCGCTACACTTATTAACTGCAGATACTTGCAATTATGCGGCTATTAACAGCGTCTCTAGGATCTTGCACACTGACATTCAAAAAAACAATTATGCGGCTATTAACAGCGTCTCTAGGATCTTGCACACTGACATTCAAAAAAATCTACACGGAGCAGGGAGAAAGGAAAAAAAGGGTACACTGACTCATTCAAAACGGAGACTTTTTCTTACAGCGCCATACGCGACTATTTATTTTTAGTTTGAGGGCAGGTGGACTACCAACTCTACCTGGCAATATGTCAACCCAGAGATATTTAGATGGAGTAATTTTGTCGGCACATGTAATCTTTCTACATTTCCACCTGTCAAACAAACACAAACACAACTGCAATCTTTGACCGTTATTATTTTAATTGAATTTTTAATTTGTTTTGAAGATACCATATCATAATATATGGTATTCAAATGTCGAATTTTATTTTTAACTATAGTCTTTGTAAGTTATCTAGAATACAAGAAGAATATGTGCATTCTCTGAGCTGTTGGTCTACCAGTGGAAAAGAGACCATCAGGAAAAATACAACTTATTTGTCACATTATTTTAAAAAGCATATAAACTATGGAACCACATAACATAGGATAGGATGTTGGAGTTTGAGAACAAAATAGTAATAACTTCTAGTAGTATAGTTAATATATTGATATGTAGGATGAGGAAGGGGGAGAGACTTACTTTCTTTACTTCCTTTAAAATTAGTAAGTGAAAAAATTAACAATCCTAATAATCAAAATTAAGCATTTGGAACACAATCATCACAATAACATAAATTTGAGGTTGGGTGAAGTGTGAGCTTCTTGGCAAACATATTTATTTTCTGGTCTATGATTCAACAACAAAATTTGAAAATACTTGGTTTCTTGAGTGCGAGAAGAGTCAATGTCAAGAATCCAAGCACAGGTTTCAACATCCACAACTTCTTCCTTAATAAAATGTCTATGGACTCTTGTATACGCTTCACCTAGGTCAATATCGACTTAAATTTCAAGTGGGGAGTTGGCTTGGTATATAGCAACGGATTCTTCAACATTCATCTAAGCCTGAGAGGAAGTTGGTCTGCCTCTCCTCCTTCTCGACCGAAGACTAGAGTTGCTCCTTGCCATGGGGAAAGACCAGAAGAGAGGGTGAGTGATAGGAGAGAGCCAAAGCACAACAAAAAGGCCAAAGAGATCAGGTGTGGCTAGGAAACAAGCCAATGAAGGGTGAGAGTGTAGAGCAACACGAGACGGAGTTAGAGGTGGCGAAGGGTCGGGCCATGGAAGGGGACATCTTAATCCAAGAAGGTTGATAGAGATAGGTTAGGTTCGTAAATAGCCCATAAAGAGCACCTTCATTGCCATGGCAAGAGAACCAACTAAATCAAGAAAAGGACAGTTAGATTGAACACGGTAGGAGGGGGAGTACATCTCTATAGAGAGCACACTTACTAACATGGTATTCATGAGAAAAATGTTAAGAGGAGATGCTACCAAATGTGATGTCAAGAGTCACGCCATGGACAAGTGTGTGTAATCCTTGAAGAACCACCCTTTCCCATGTTCGCTTCTCCATCACTTGATCTGGGGGATGTCAGCGCCATGTTGAACACTGAAAGAATTACACATTTACCTCATTTTAAACTGTAAAAACACCTCTCAAAACAACTAACATACTCTTTAAATGAACCAATGACATTGTAGAATTAATTTAGAGATGATTTCATTTTTATATAGTTAAATTAAACAATCAAAATATTGTAGGTGTTAACTCTAAAAAACGCACCAGCATTTTTGAAGGAAATATGCCTAATCTTGTAGGGAAATTTTGACTATCTTCCCTAGCTCCAAATCCAAATCTGATTGTACCATTGGAAAGCCTACGATCTGTAGATGTCGATCGACTATTGGAACGTGCGAAATGGATATTCCATGGCTGAGAAAATTGATTTTTCCCAAAGGCAGTTTTTTCTGAAAATTCTGACTTTCGGTGGTTAAATTACCTAGGAATTGTTCCAGTCAACCACCGAAAGTCTGTTTATCCAGAATTCGAATAATTTTTTGCACAGGTCAGGGATTTTTGATATGAAAAGGTTTGGGACCTTTTCCAATGCATGTCACATGAATTATCAAGTCCAGCACAGCAGTTATTTTTGACATATTATGAGGAAAGAAGATATTTCAAAGGATATGGACAATTTATGTTGAACAGAAAGTCAAGACATTCTGCCACCTCAGCAAATTCGAATTTTGCCTCTTAGAAGAGTCACTAGTCAGCCTTGGGAGGCTGTGCTTCACTTCACCAATAGTCAACAAGAGAAAAAGATCATGAAATCTGGGATTGACCTCATTCTTGGGAATTATCCCACATATTTGGCAACTAAATTTTGACTTGCTATTTTTAGATGATTTGATCCATGTTTTCAGGATCTGAAAACTGTTTGTAAAGGCTATAAAGCCTAGGAACTTAGTTTGATAAAGGGTTCGATTCTGGATATAGTAATGCTCTTTGTACTCAGACTTTTCATTTGCTAATACAGATCACAGGTTTCTTTCCATTTTGGTGGCAGTTTTTCATATTTCTTCTTCACTGTTATATTGTTGTCAAACCTTGAATAGTTGTTATCCTATTGTTTGGTTC
>ML823284.1:122481-137411 GCA_009831015.1 Picea engelmannii | reverse complement strand
TTGATGTCTGAATGCCATAAGTTGAATTGAGTTATCCCATTGATCCACCTTTACAAAATACAAAAACATTCATTTCTTAAGTTACCAAGCACCTTTGGTCTGCAACCACAAAGGGTTTCTTGGAGTGATAACAGTAGGTATAATTATATTTTTGCATCATAAATTATTTATGATGAAATTCAAAAAAGGTTTGTAAAAGAAAAAGAAAAGACTATAAATACTTCAAAACATTTAGAATATCATCAATATATGGTTTTAAAAAAACACGAAGAAGAAAATGGTCAATAATACTGAATAAATAATGTTTTTGAGAATCTAGAAAGTATGGATAGGGATATATATAGTTAAGTTTTTTAAAAGTTGTTATTAATGTTTTTGAGAATCTAGAAAGTATGGATAGGAATATATATAGTTAAGTTTTTTAAAAGTTGTTATTGACTTAACATTTTAGTTATATTTATAATTTGGTTATTAAATTTTTAAAATTAAATTATTATTTTTAGTTTGAAATGATGTATTATAATATCCTTGCTATAATTTTTAGTTTAATTAATGTTTAGTGTAGATATAATGTGTGGTCACAGTCAAGTAATGTAAATGCAAATTGTATTTATCAATTTTAATAATAAAATATGATGCTAACTACTAAGGGGATATGGATAAAGATGGTGGTTGAATTAATCCACAAGAGAGGGAAAAGTCTAGGAGAATGTTTGAGAGGTCCAAGGGGGATTATCCATGTCTATTAATTCCACCCACATTCTTGAATTTTATTATCATTATGTATTAAAATCTATTTTTTTATTGAGTGTCCCCAAAGCTAATCTTTGAATGCATATAAGAGGATGGGTGTGACAAGTCACATCCCATAGTTAGTTAGAACATGGGGACTATGTATAATCAACTTGGGGAAGTGTTTGAGTCAAGAAAGCAAGCCAAAGAGAGAAAATTTGTATGGGCAGTTACAACAATTTTAAACAAAAAATGTTTTGCATGAACAAAAAACAGAGAGAAGAAAAGAAGAGCTTGGAGCTGGAGCAACCATGGAGGGAGAATTCTGGAGCATGCTAGAGCATTTTTGGAGCGTTCCTGAGTTGAACTTCCATGTGAGTTGCACTATAACAAAAAGTTTTTGTTGTTGTTTACTAGTAGTTTTCTTGACAATGAGCTCCCTTGAGTTCCCAACAAAGAGTTTATGGTTACTTGTTCTAGAGAGACCCTGATAAATGAATGGGATGCCAATGGAGTTGAGAACAGTGAAGGGGTTGTTACCCATGATTTTGGTCATCATGATGATGTATGGATGATGGTGTACTCAGGCTCTTCATAAGAACTTTCTCCTGAGAAAAGTTACTTTCTTCTCTTTCCAGAAATATCATTTTTGAAGGAGGTTTGCAGGTTGCTAATACATTTGCCTGCGAGAATCAATTCTCGCAGGCTGCCTTAAGCCAGGGTGCGAGAAGTTTGCACTGTGTTGAACTGCTAGGGTGCGAACTCTTTCTTAAGCAAGGAAAAAGATGAATTCTTGATGCTTCTAGAAGGGAATCTTCTAGAAGGATGAGATGGCATTCGAATGGTTATCCTAGTACTGGATTCCCTGATATTTTGGGATAATTCTTATCCAAGTAACTAATTCATTATCTCCTATATATTGAGGGAATTCTCATGGAAAAGGTTAAGCAAACAAGCAAGGTCAAGCAAGATTCATTGGAGAATTAGTGAAAGAATTGTGTGAAGGACTGATGCTACAACAGCTTGGAGACTCTAGCAAGTTCATCCAAAGGAGTTGATCTTCTTCATGCAAGTGAGCAAGTGTGTGTGTCAAAGCCAAGGGTCATCGAAAGGAAGTTTGCGACATCAAGGCTTAGGTTGTAGTATTTACTTTCAATTAATATGATACAGTAATATGTCCCTTTCCCATAAAGCTATTTTCACTTTATTGTATAATTCCTTGATCATATACATAGATTGACTGTTGAATAGATTATGCTTTCTTCACTTTGGTTGGTTTGTGTTGTCTTGGTCTTGACTGCACGAGAGCACTGGAGCGAAGCGGGAGAAACAAATACCATAGGAAGCGATAATAAGGTATGTTATTATTTCTTGCCTCCTAGTTAATTCAATAGTCAAAATCTAGAGAAAGAGTATTATTTTGTCTTGCTTTGTTCTAGATCCAGGTGGATCTAGGGAGATCGGTTTGTGTCCACACTTACAGATTTATCCAATAACAAAATTGGCGGCTCCACTGGGGAACAATCCCATTTTTTTTGTGGCTTTTTGTATTTTTCTGTGGCCATTTTCTCTGGTTTCACTTTTCTCTTGTCCTGTCAATCTCTGAGTCGTCAGGAGATCCTGATAGACCCTTTGGGTCCAGAGGCTTTTTCATAATTTACTTCATTTTTCAAATTTTTGACTATGTTCAGGCATTCTCGCACTGTACTCTATTGTAGCCTGCGAGAATAGGTAGAGTTCACACTCTACCTTTAGGTTTCAGTGCGAGGTTCTCGCACCCTACTCAAGGGTCACCTGCGAGAATCAGTGATTCTCGCACTGTGTTATATTGCCTGCTTGCAAACATCATTTTTCAAAAGTTTGATTTTGAGTTTTTGTATTTCCAACTGCCAGATCAGTTTGATTGCCTCTTATGAGTTTCTTGGACCACTGATTGATATCTTTCTTGTTTTTGTTTGTGTGCATGAACAGTCTTAGGGTTCCAAGGCTTTTCTTATTGTTTTGTGTCTTAACTTTGGTTTCTTGACTTTTCTTGGCAAAACCATTCTCTCTGACTTCATAATCTATTGAAAGGGGAGATGTTGTGTTTGAAAGGTCAAATCTCAATCACCCGAAAGCACCTTTTTCTCCCCGTAACAACCCTATTAGCATCCATACCCGATAATTGCCCAAACTGGAGTACAACATAGTTGAAGATCTAAAGAAGTTGAAGGCTAATATATCGGTTATGGATATATGTATAGTTCCTCAACAAAAATACTTCCTGCTACAAGCTTTTATAATCAGTAGAAAACCCTACGACATGCAATAAACAACAAAGAAATCTAACTTCCACAGATCTAGTAAATAAACCAATAGTGAATACCTGCTCAGAAGATAAGAAGGGAAAACCCTTTGTCCCACCGTTCCTTTTGACGTTTGAAGTTTTCAACGGGAACCTCCACAGTTGTTTGGTCAATGCAAGAGCATCCTCTAACATTATGCCACTGTATATCTATAAAAAACTAAATGCAGTCCCTCTCAAAAGTGATAAACATGTGATACAACTAGATAGAACCCAGTTCAAAGTCATGGGGGAACTCAGAGATGTAATTATCAGGAGAGCGACACATCCTAATTTTGTGAAAGTGATTGACATCATTGTTGTAGATATCCCAGAGGACTATGGATTATTACTAAGTTGAGATTGGTCATAGAATTTAAACGAGTACTTTAGTACAGACTGGGCACACCTTTGGCTACCACTAAAGGGATACAAGAATACGATCAAAATCAATAGGGAGAGATATCTTAAACATACGGTCACTGATATAGAAACCCTAAACGAACCCTCATCAACATATTTCCATGTGCTAGGCAATTATTCCTGCAATTCCTTTTTTGGGAACTTCTCCCCTCTTCCATATGATGTCCCTCTCACTCAAAACTCTGAAATGGTTTTTCAAGTGAAGTCACCAATATCGAGAGAGGAAACCCTCTTCTGTGAAGAACCTGTGCTAGAAATCACTAGACACAAGATAGGAGGGAAAGAAAGTAATAAGAAGGAAGAAACGGTTAACTTTCGCTCACATATATGGACCATATATTTTGATGGATCTAAATCACAGGAAGGATCAAGGGTAGGGTGCATCCTCATTGATCCAAAAGGTAAACATCATTTCCTTTCCTGTAGACTAGAATTTGAATGCACAAATAACATCGTCGAGTATGAAGCTCTAGTACAAGGGTTAAAGAACGACATAGACTTAAACGTCAAAGAATTGAAGGTTTTCAGGGAGTTGAAGATTATCGTTAGACAAGTAAGGAATACTATACATTGCAATTCCTCACACCTAAAGAATTATCAACAGGAAGTGCATAAGTTAATAGATAATTTTGAAGATTTCAATATTACAACGATCCCCACAACAAGGAACAATATTGTTGATTCCATGGTCATAGCTTCTTCAAGGATGTCACCTCTAGAAGATTACGAAGCCTCTCGATTCACTGTGTGACTACTCTACAAACCATCGGTGCCCAACAATATTTCTAATTGGAAAGTATTTGAAGGGGATGAACAGATCATAAACTTTCTAACTAACCAAGATAATTTCAAAGACTTGGCTATTGACGATGAATTATTCCAGGAACAATCAATAGAAATGGATTCTTGAATAGGTCAACCTATTGACAAATCAAAGTATCGCACAATCCCAAAAGGGATAGCTAATTTGGAAAATCTTTTTGACATGAAGGAATGATATAAGGGGCCGAAAAATGCAAAGACCAGTAGCTTCCGTACCTTGCATGAAACTATAAATCTCGAAACCCTGGAAAACCCAAAGAATGTGAATCTCGACAAGGTTATATCTAAAGAGGAAATAAAGGCTTATCTCAAAATGTTCAGACAATATCAAGATGCCTTTGCATGGTCCTACCGAGATCTAAAAACTTATGACACTCGTATCATTCAACACACTATACCATTAAAACATGAAGTGAAACCCTTCCAACAGAGGCTCTGAAAGTATCACCCATCCCTGGAACCTCTCATGTATCAGGAATTGAAGAAACTTTTAGATGCCAAAATCATCTTCTAGGTTAGGCATTTTGCGTGGGTAGAAAATCTGGTTCTTGTGAGGAACACGTCTGGAGAAATCCTCTTATACGTAGATTTTAGGAACCTCAACAGAGCTTCACAGAAGGACAATTACCCAGTCCCACCAATGGAGAAACTCCTACAGACCATGTCTGGCTCGGAGATCTTCTCTCTACTGGATGGTTTCTGAGGTTACAACCAAGTCCTTATGTCAAAGGAAGATCGTTTAAAAACTACCTTCTGAACCAAGTGGGGAACCTTCGCTTATAAACACATGCCTTTTGGTTTAATCAATGCAGGGGTGACCTTCCAAAGGGCCATGGATGTAGCATTTCAGGAACTAATAAACAAGTGTGTGGTAGTGTATCTAGACGACGTAACTGTGTATTCAAAGAAAGGAGAAGAGCATATCCAACACTTATCTCAGATTTTCGAAAGGTGTAGGAGATACGGTATATCCTTAAATCCTAAGAAAACTATTTTCGATGTCGAGGAAGATAAGATGTTAGACCACATTATATCTCAAGAAGGCATTCACATAGACCCAGAAAGGATTAAGGCCATAGATCAACTCTCGTTGCCTCACAACAAGAAAGCTATGCAATCTTTTTTCGGACAAATCAATTTTGTGAGGAAATTCACTCCCGATTTCACGGAATATATAAAACCCTTACAAAAGATGATTTGTAAAGATGTCGAATTTAAATGGGATGATGAACTAAAGGATTCTTTCAGAAACATCAAAACTGTTATATCTCAAGCCCGCGTGTTACGAAGTCCCGATTTCAATAGAGATTTTTTCCTCTATACTTTCACCTCTGACCAATCGTTAGTTGTGGTATTGAATCAGAAGGATCATGAGAACTGTGATGCCCTGGTATCCTTCATGATTACTAACCTCCAAAGAGTCAAACTAAATTATCCTGCCGTAGATAAATAGGCTTATGCAATTTATAAAGCAGTAAAGCACTTCAGGTCTCACATCCTCAAGAACCACACCAAAGTAATCATGCCTCACCCTTTGGTCCTATCCTTATTCACCCAACAGGAGATGGGGGAAAGAAGAAGGAACTAGATGGCAGTAGTTCAAGAATTTTATCTAGATATAAAAGCTGCCAAACTAGTTAAATGGCAAGGGTTATGCAAACTCGCAGTCGAAGCCCAGGACCAAGTAAATGAAGATTCTGGAATGAAATGGCATTATGGTGTGGCAAAGTTTCATACATATTCCCAGGAAAACAGTCTTGGTACGGGAAGCTAACTTATCTCCTACACCATGGAACTTGTCCAAAAAATCTCAACCCTAGGGAAAGGAGAGCTCTCAGGTTAAAATCTGCACAATATTGCCTCATAAATTTGGTACTCTTCCGAGTTAATTATGATGGGGTACTATTAAGATGTCTTGAACGTGAAGATGAAGACAAATTTCTGAAGGAACTCCATTATGGAACTCCCAGTGGAAATTTTTTAAGAAACACCACCACTCATAAGATACTGAGAGCTGGTTATTATTGGCGCACTTTGTTTAAGAATGCTCACACTTACGCTAGAAACTGAAAACCCTGTCAAGCAAGCACTGGGAGAGAGAAGAGAGCAGCAATCCCACTCCAACCGGTGACTGTTTCTAGGCCTTTGGAGAAATGGGTGTTAGATATCATACGAGAGATTACACCAAGATCTTCAAAACAACATAAGTATATACTTACTACCACCGGTTATTTCACGAAATGGGTAGAGGCCATCCCTCTGACCCATGTAAATGAGAAGGTGGTAATCCAATTCATAGAACAACAACTGATCACAAGATTTGGTGTCCCTTCTGTCCTAGTTTTTGATAATGCAACTTACTTCTCTTCTACCATGTTGATAGAGTTTTCTCTAGACAAAGGAATCATAATTAGATACTCTGCAAATTACTATCCACAGGGAAATGGAGTGGAAGAATCAACTAATAAGAACCTGGTAAGAATATTGAAGAAAAAAGTTGCAGACAACCAAAGGAATTGGCATAATCTACAACATAATTCTCTATGGGCCGATAGGGTCACACCCAAGGAAGCTATAGGAAATTCCCTGTACTTTCTAGTTTACAGGCAGGAAGCCATTCTCCTGAACGGGCTTTATCTTTGATCTCTTCAACTAGCCCAAGATTCCAGAGGAGATCCTTCATTGGTCATACAACAAAGAATTGACACTATGCTCATGTTAGAATAATAAAGGGAAAAGGCTAAATCAAAATTTATAGCCCACCAACAGATAGTAAAAAGATGGTTTAATAAGCATAAGGCTAAAGAGAAGAATTTTGAAGTAGGAGACTTGGTCCTAAAATGGGATAGAGAAAATGAGCCAAAAGGGAAACATTCTAAGTTTCAGAATCTGTGACTTGGGCCTTTCTAGGTGGCTGAGAAGATTGGGGCAGGCACTTATCAGTTGCAGAATCTAAGGGTGGAACCTGACGCCCTCCCAGTAAATGGCCAAGCCCTAAAACAATATTTCCATTAATATATATATATATATATATATATATATATATAGAGAGAGAGAGAGAGAGAGAGAGAGAGAGAGAGAGAGTTTATGTTTTGTGCACGTATTTCATGAGTTGTTTCAGCTAGGTTGACTGCGAAGTACTTTTATTTTTTTGTTTTGATTTCCTCCCTTTTGAAGGTTGTGTTTAGCAAGACAATGGTTGACCTCAAATCATGCGACATCGCGAACATTGTTCCTAACTCGTTTCTCACATACAACACAAGAAGCATCAAGGAACCTACGGTTGCTTTGAAGAGTCCTCTATCTAACCTGCACAGATGAAAAGCTCTGGAGAAATCTAGAAAGGTTTACTCAGTGGTCTGGTGAAACCTTACGGGAAAGTTGGAAAGCTGAATAGGACTACATGAACCCTGAAGATAAAGCTAGCAAAGGATTCACCTTAAACCATCTCACTTTGCAAATTAAAAAGACGTCATCCTCTCCCACTCGCTTAGGGAATTCTGTCGAAATCAAAGTTAACTATACCAAATGAGTGAACAGTGGGAGAGGGTATGCAAATATCTCTGTCAAGGCTATGGACGCTCGCTGGCAGCAGAGCATGGTTTGTGATGTTGGAAGTTCAAAGAGGGTTTTCTCCCAAGCACTAGCAATTGCAAATGGCAGTCTTGGGGGCTAGAGTGGAGAAGACCGACTCCACCCTTGGAATGTGGACACCTGCATTATTCATTTACTCCCTCAACTAATATTGTCCAAGTGTCATCATTGATCATGCACCTTTACTATAAATAACTCATTATTATTAGTATATGTCACTATAAAATAATTCTACTAACTAATACAAGATAACCATACTTACAAGTTACGAGTCGACTCACAAGTCACAGTCTTTAATATAACTATATTATAAAAATATTGAAAATTTTAAAAAATATATATTTAATGACAAATAACAACCTCATAATAATAATAAAACATTAATAATAATATATATTACACAATTTAAACATTTTAAATTTAAATTTAACCAATAAATACCTATAAAGTGTTTATGGCGATTAATGTAATACTAATTACCTACTGTAAATTTTAACGAGTAATCTATGTATTTAAAAGTCAATTTGACGTGTCTGACATTTTAATACATGTCATTATTATTTTAATACATGTCATTATTGACGTGTAAATTTTTTATCTACATGTCAAATACATGTTGAAATAAAAAATATGTCCCACGGTACGTCAAATTCCAGCCCTGATTCCATTGCAGGGTCACAACACGTGTGAAGCTCGATCAAACCTCATTCCTTGATTAATTTGTCACGAACGGTCTGACTGCCACCACGGGGTATTTGTTTTGGGCGGAGATTCTTTTGGGATTCGCCCACAAGACCTTCTATGTTTTCTGATTAGTCTTCATATTTAACCATTGGGTAGTTTATTTAAATGTTCGATTTTTTTGTGTTTTTATTATTATATTTTTTGATCAATTTTGTTAAAAATTTTATCAAAAATTGTTGGAATTTTAGATTTAAGTGATTGAGTTTATATAATTTTAATGTGTTAAAGGTTTTTGAGAGTGTTAAATTTATTTATACATTTAAAAATACAATTTAAATAACAGAAAATAATGATTTCACCAAAAATTGTTTAACTAAATTCCAGTGAAAAAAACTAAAAAATCAAATATTTAAATAACTCTTTTAACAATTGATATTAAATGATCACTTGTCATCCAAGGAAAAAAAAACCAAAAACCAAAAACGATTAAGAGGAAGAGTTGAGAGCTCTGAAAAGGACATAAACAAGAACGAGAAAATATATAGAAGAGAATTTAGGAGAAGAACAGAACATAGAAAAAGGGGAAAAAGGTGAAGAAGGTTAAAAATAAATAAAAGAAAAACCTAAACAACAAATGCAACAACAAATGCATGTAAAAAAAATTGTTTATCTTTCATGAAAATTTGTATGCCTAGTTAAGACTAAAATAAGCAACCACTTAAAAAGAATTAAAGGAAGAAAAGGTCTTTGAACCCAACTACGTAAGTGAAGCTCATAAAGGCCTGTAATTTTAAGTTTTATGAAACCAACTGTGTTTAATTTGAAAGGCGTTCCCTTTGTATTATACACATACTTGTATTGGGTTTCACCTTTGAACATCTACGCCAAAGATTTATTTAGGCACGGCAATTCTATAATTTTAGGATTTCATTTGTTATGAATTAAGTAGTTGCAACAACCAGTCACAGTTACTGTTTCCATTTTCCATATCATAATGTTGCTGTTGTGTTATGTAAATTTGAATATTTGACTTCACAAATAAAGGAACTAGGTGATAATCTTGTTATTATTTTTAAAATGAAAACTCATCCAAAATCTTCATGGAAAATTTCCCAACGGATGCATAGAACCTTGATTACCCAGGAGAGTTACAAGGTTCCTACAAATATTGGTGAAAATAAGGAAGTAATTTGGTAAACATAAGGAAGTAACTTTGTTGCAAAATGATAAAAAGAAATGAGCATCGCCTATTCAATTTGTTATCCCTACAGTAGATTACAGCAGCTCAACAAAGAAGTTATGGATAATAGTAAATGTAAATTGCTTACCTAGAACTCTGACTGCTAGACCATTTGTTCTGAACAACTACTACTGAAAGTTTATGAAATCCAGGGCGGGATGAATCCTCAGATTAAAGATTAATGTTCAAATTTACTTGAGAGAGCATTTAAGTCCAGGGCTAGTTGAATCATCAGAGTGAATATTAATATTCAAATTTATCTGAGAGAGCATTTACATTGTTTGAAAGAATATTTCTAAACATCAATAATTTTATTGCACAAGGCATCAACATCTTTGGCATAAATGTTCAACGGGTGTCATTCCAAATCTCAAGAACTGTGCCATGGCATAATACTTTACTATACAGTCTGGAAGTCATTTCGAATCTCATGAGCTTATAAACATTATCACGCCAATGTCCTCCAATTTGTTGTCCCTACAATAGCATATAGTGGCTCAACCGTAAAGAGAAGTTTTGAACAACAGTAAATATAAATTGCTTACTTAGAGATCTAACTGCTTGAACCATAAATACTCAACAGCTACTCCTGAAATTTTAGGATATTGGGATCTTGAATCATGAGAGTCAGTATCAATGCTCGTACTTGTGCTATCAGTGGAATCCTGGCTGGATTTATCGTATGCAATGAATTCCAACTCCTGTGCAACCTCAACCATGGTGGGTCTAGAGTCTCTGTCAAATGATAAACATCTGAAGGCAAGTTCAGCAACTCTGTGAACAGCTGCTCTGACCTGAGTATCTTTGTCGATTTCTAGGAAGGGATCAATGATTTCATCAACGCAGCCTTCCCCAATTTTTTTCACTGAGAGGAATGCTAGATTTATCTCGCACTCCTTACGGGAGAAATCCACTACTTTCAGTGCAGTTATGATCTCTACCAACACCACCCCGAAGCTGTAAACATCGCTCTTATCAGTGAGGTGGAAATTCTCATGATATTGCGGATCTAAATACCCGGGTGTACCCTGAGGCGCAGTTGAAATGTGAGAGGCTTCTGTTAGAACAAGCCTGGACAGCCCGAAATCTGCAACCTTGGCATTGAAATCGTAATCAAGCAGAATATTGCTTGACTTTATGTCCCTGTGATAAATTGGAGGATTTAGAGCCGAATGAAGGTAAGCTAGAGCGTGGGCAGTTTCTGCCGCTATTGTTACTCTTGTCCTCCATGAAAGACCTTCACCTCTTTCCTTCTGTAAATGCTGAGAGAGTGTGCCATTGGGCATAAATTCATAGACAAGTATGGGTTCCCTTTTCTCAAGGCAGCAGCCTAATAGTCTAACCAGATTTGGGTGATCTACACTTGACAGAAGCCTGACTTCGTTCAGTACCTGTTCCATTCCTTGGGTATCTCTATGCCTTATCTTCTTCACTGCAACAACACTTTTGCCGGGCAGCTTTCCTTCATAAACTGTTCCGAAACCTCCTGTACCCAGAAGTTCTTTATCGGAGAAGCCTTTTGTGGCTATTTCCATTTCCCTGTACGTATACACTGGAATACTTAGTGGACCGCCAGGGGCAGACAACAACCGTTKTGTGCTTCTCCTCGTCTTGAATGCACAATGGGACCTTTTGTAAAAGCAGCAGAGAAGGAAGATTCCTACCACTGTTGCGCTTCCTGCAATGACCGCTGAATATAAAACCAAGGAGAAAATCAAACCAAAAGGAAAGAGAGCTCGTTTATACAGCCAAGAAGAGAATCAAACCGAAAGGAACGAAAGCTCGGTTTTCACACTAACATTACATTATATTACAGTATAATGAAAAGCTAAGGAGAGTACAGAATATCCCACAAATTTCACAAACGGATCATAACGGAGCTCGATTTTATATATATATATCCTGACTCGATGGAATGGCCAATAATGTGAGTCAGGTGGTGCGTCAGCGACGATAAAAGGTTTACTGGTAAGAAATATATATATATATATATATATATATATATATTTCTTACCAGTAAACCTTTTATCGTGGCGTCAGGTGGTGCGTCAGCGACGATAAAAGGTTTACTGGTAAGAAATATAATTGAACTTGCTCAAAATTTTGGCAGTGGAGTAAAACAAATAGTGGGAAGCATTGGTTTTTATTTCATGAATTCGAACGTATCAGAGAGTAAGGACGTCCGTCCCTGACAGGCTTGATAGAGTTTAAGACCGTACATACAATATATTCCTTAGGGTCCCGTAGAGATTTCATGGTCGTTCATATTTCATAGCTTAATTAATTATTTCATTCAATATTAAAAAAAAAATTAAAATCTGTCTGAAAAATACACTTTTTAATTAAATCTCGTCTTTACTAAATATTTTTATTATTTATTATATTAAAATGATATTAAAAATCTTAGGTTATTAAAAATGAGAATATAAATATATACTTAATATACCATTACAAGTTAAATAATATAAAAATTGGAAAACTTAATGTATCAGTGCAGTATTGAAACTCATTAAAATTCAAAACAAGTTTGATTAAAATTGCATTTTCTTAATATTATTTTTTTAAACAATATTGAAACTCATTAAAACTCAAAATAAATTTGATTAAAAATACATTTTATTAATTAAATTATTGAAAAATAATGGACTAGAATTTCCTTCAATATATTAATATTGTTAAAAACATTATTATAACAAATTTTAAAAACATTATTATAACAAAGTTTAAAAAGAATATGTGGAACTATAAAGAGAATAAGAATAAGAATAAAAATAATAATAATAATTACAAATAAATGGTTAACCTTAAATTAGAATATCAAAACTATTTTTTTAACTTGTAATTTTCTATGTGGAAACACCTATTTTTAATCATTAGGTTCATTCAAGTTAGTTATCCTTAAGCAAGAATCCTTAAGGATTCTTGATCCAATATGGGTATGAGTGTTAATAATGACAAGACTAAGGTCATGATCATTAAATCCAATAAGATCACTTATCATACCTTCTTATATGACAACAACAACTTCGAGGAAGTGACTTCATACAAATATCTTAGAATCTATATTCACCATAAGCTCAACTGGAATTATAGCATTGAGAAAAGGATTATTGGGGGATGGAAAGCTTATTATGGGCTTGAAAACAATTGCAAATCAGTGGATCTTTGGATATGGGATAAGAAGAAACTCCTCTTTGAGACTTGTTACGCCTGTTATTCTTTATGGATGTGAAGTGTGGGGATGTAGTATCTCTGGTGAATCTTGGAGAAAGACAGAGGAAAGTCTTTCCCCCATCGAGAGCACCTCTATGACTAAAGAACAACAAGTTAAACAACATCCACTGAAGGGAGTATGGCATAAGGATGCCAAGTCTTGGCTAAACTATTGGGGAATCATGGAAGACATCATTTATCATCAAATCAAAAGTTAAGGAGAAAATGTAGTGTGATAAAAAAGAGGAAAAAATAAAATCAAGGTATTGTAAGGATGTAATCAAACCTAATCTAAAAGATCAAAATTATTTCTATGTTTTGACACTAAGAAAGTTGAAGATGAAAAGCACTTTCTCTTAGATTGTCTAGCCTATAGAGAGATTAGATCTAAAAAATTGCAAGTAGCCTAATGGTTAAGAACATGTGTTTCCTCTTAGGAGATCACAAGTTCAAATCCAAAACAATTTATTTTTCATTTCACAACTTAATAAAACAAATTGAGATATAAAACCTAATAAAACAAATTGAGATATAAAACACCAATTATGATTGGAATTATGATTGGAATAGTGTAGGTTTACTCTGAATCGCCATATTATGACCCCAAATATTTGGGGACCATTATTTCAATAAAGCGTAAGTAGAAACCAATTTTATTTATTTACATGGTTTGATTTTATTGTATTCCACGGAAGGCATTTAAAATGTGGACTAGTTTTTCCATCATACTGGAAATTTGGGACAAGTTTTTCTATCACACGTGTTCATAATATCACATGAAAAGACCTAAGAATATAGAAATCTGTATTATCTAAGTTTATTTTAGGGAACCCGAAAAGGATTTAAAATTTGGACAAGTTGTTCTATCACAGTGTAAAGTGTTCTAATATTGGCATGACATGAAAATACAGAAATATATTAAAATTTGGACAAGTTGCTCTATCACAGTGTAAAGTGTTTTAATATCGGCATGACATGTAAAGTTTATTTTCAGAAACGAGAATAAAAATGGATTCGAAGTTTATTTTCAGAAACGAGAATAAAAATGGATTCGAAGTTAAATAAAAAATTTGTGGAACTTACAGCATATTACAACGACCGCTTTTGAGCGTTTCCCCGAATCTGGAACAAGAATGTACTATCGATTAGAAAACAGTTATATGTACTTGAAAACTAGTAAAATTTAACATTAAATAAACAAAGAAAACCATGGCATTTGTTTACCTTTATAGCATCCTAGACCCTCTGAAAATCCATCTCCTTGAAAGCCTTCATTGCAGTAGCATCTATGTACCGTTTCATTATTGTTGTTGGGGTTCTGGAAGTGAGAACATTTAGCATGGGCAGAACAAGAACTCGGGCGGCATGTGTCGTTCACCCACCAAGCCAATTCAAGCTTATCCACGTCAAGAGTTATGGAACCATTAAAGGTAGTCGTCAGATAGAGAAAGCTGCTAACAAAATGTCTGCATGTAGAAGCGTCAAGAGACTTCCAAGCCAACCAGCTACCATCCGTATTTGACAAACAATTATTCAAACCTATATTGGTGCAGTTTTCTCTACCATCATAATAGTTGGAACCAACGTGTCTGAAGTCTGCAATATCGAACTTGCAGTCAGGATTTTTGCAGTTCTCCAGCAGCAATATATTTCGATTCGTAAGGCCAAATTGTGGTCTGAAAACTGATAGGATATCTGCATCCTCGTAGCATTTGGGTTTGTTATTTCCACTTTGCCACGGCCGAATGATGATGCTTGAATTAGTAAAATCCAGAACCTGAAATCCTTTCAAATATATAGCACCACTTTCTGAGCAATCGCTATCCAGAATGTACGGACATGTGCCGCTGAAGCCAAATGGATATTTCACTGTTCTTGAACCACAGGTTCGGTTGCAAG
>ML823284.1:105842-120934 GCA_009831015.1 Picea engelmannii | reverse complement strand
GGGGGATATATTCTCTTTGCCATTTCACGTTTTACTATAAAGAATCAATGAAGAGAGCCTTGCCCGATCAATTTTCTCTAACTCCATTTGATTTGGTTCCCTATACGAAAATTGGTACGTAGTTTTTTTTCTCCAACAAAACAATATAGATTTCTTGTATCAAGTTCTAAAGGTTGCTTAGTCCAATAATTCATTGAGGCTATAGCACAAGTAACTAGAAAATGTCAAAAAGGAAATTTGATATTATCATAGTCAAGAGTAGGACTTTACAATCCTTTTGTACAAAGAAACTAATATTCATTTGCATATTTTTTTTTTTTAATTTGATATTATCATAATCAAGAGTAGGACTTAATTTGATATTATCATAGTCAAGAGTAGGACTTTACAATCCTTTTGTACAAAGAAACTAATATTCATTTGCATTTTTTTTTTAATTTGATATTATTATAATAAGAGTAGGACTTTACAATCCTTTTGTACAAAGAACCTCACATTCATTTGCATCCTTTTTTTTTTTTAATTTGATATTATCATAGGACAAGGACTTTACAATTCTTTTGTACAAAGAACCTCACATTCATTTGCATCTCTTTCTTTTCTTTTTTAATTTGATATTATCATAGTCAAAGAGTATAAGGACTTTACAATCCTTTTGTACAAAAAATTTCACATTCATTTGCATCCCTTTTTCTTTTTTTCAATCATTTAATCGACCATACATCATTTGTACAGGAACAACAACAATAAGAAGTAGGTAGTCATGGTTTGCAATCAACATCACCTTAACTTGCAACATAGAATCGAAGCTTTGAATAGCCCTCCATTTTTTTCCTTACAAAAATTTACTCTATTAAATGCAACAATCTTACCTCCAACCTCAATAGGAAAATGAGCCAGTAGTTAAAGGACATAAAATGATGTGTTATGATTGACTTTGGATGGTTTACTTTGTGGATAATGATTAGTTGTTGTCTTCTTCTTTTTTAGATTTGAATTTGGACAATTGTAATCATGTCAATTAAATTATTGATGTTGTGACCCAATAAATATCCCTCCAAGGAGCAAGGTACTTATGGAAAATGACTTGTGGAAAGGGATGTATGATTAAACTAACGCATTAATTACTTGTAATCAAGTGGTCATGTATGTGTAGACTACAGGTAAGGCCTTGCCAACTTGCTAGCATGTGGGTGTGGACTCACTACCATGCCTTGACAAAGATGTGGAGTCTTTAATGGAAAAATATAAGGAAGGTATTTATGTCATGGAGACAAGGATGTAGATTCCATATTCCCCAGCTAAGACCAAAAAATATAAGGCATTTATGTCGGGGAGAAAAGTACATGGAGTCCATATTACCTGGTTAGGACCATGAGTAGCAGGGTGACAGTCCAGAATCCTTACTCCTCAAAAGCTTCTAGATTTCCAAGCTCGTGAGAATTTCACTTTGGACCTTCGAGGGGATTAAAAAGAAAAGAGTGTTACTCACCCACTTAAGAGGGGCATTATTGGCAAAATTTTATTGTTTTAAAAGATATACTATTGATTATTTTTCAAATTCAAATTCAAACTTCGTAACTATGGTGAAGACATTTTTTAAGAGTGCAAAACTTAAGAAAAGGTTTGCACCTCAAGGGGTTTGATCTCTCTCGACGCTTGATAGATCTAGACTTGAGATGGATCTAGGTCAAATCCGATCGGCCATGTCAAATTTTGTGTGTGTGTTTGTGTTTAGATGAATTTGATCATTTGAAAATTACTAAGTATTGTCTATAATCTAAAGAGTAGTATCAAGAAATCCACTTCTAAAATTGCATGACAAATAAGGTGAATAGTAAGAAAATAATAGGATGCATATAATAAATAATAAAAAGATGACATAATGGTCTTTTCAATTTGTCTTCTTTGTCTTTTCTTATAGCCACACCTGTTATCTTTCCTATATTTCATATTGATCATATGAGAAAGGAGGTTGGAATCGAAGACCATTCAAACCTTTAACTCGATATATTGAAGTAAAGGTCATTGTAAGTTTTAAACCTGTGAAGTAAAGCAATGCATACAAATTCTCCTAAGAAAAATAGAAATTAAGCAATGGATCATACACATAGTACACAATGATTTGCGTTGGAAACCCTTAACCAAGAGAAAACCAGCCTTCCTTGGTGACACACCTTTCAACTCTTCATTGTATTAATTTCACCATTCACAATACAATATATACAATATTTTAGATATCCAGTAGCTACCAAAACCCTAATCTTGTAATCCGAGATTAATTTAGAAAACCACTAAAAATAGCAAAATCCACTAAAATAGAAAAAAACGCCCCAAAAATTTTTCGGGGCATTGCCCCAGAGCCAAACGTTGCACGTAATCAGGGGGGGGAATCCTGCCCCCCTGAAACCTCCCAGGAAAGCACCCAATGCACATGACACAAAGAGTGAAGGAAGTTGGGATCGTCAGACACAGTTGTCGAATCTGGCGCACCCACACACACACATGCAAAGAATACAACACATACCCAATAGTCATACATTGCCTCTCTTTATTTCAAATATTAAAATTTGGTTTCCCAAATATTAATCCTTGCGACTTCATGAAGTCCCAAGAAGGACCCCCCTCATGAAACCAACAGAAGGTCTAGCATAAACAATACTTATATACATTGAGGAAATATTACTCAATGAGAATTCTAACACCCTAGGGTGTACTTGGGATTCCAAGAGACTACCCTATCCTTTTGGTTTTGACATGATCATCTTGGAATTTTGAGTTCATGTGATCTTTTGTTGTGGATTCTTAGGCACCCAAACGGGTCAGCGGAAGTTGGAGAAGTGGGAATTATGTGGTCCCTTTTAGTTCAAATTCTCACCAGCTAGGCCTCTACAGTTGGAGATGTTGGAATCATGTGACCTTTCGCTTGATTCCAATTCTATGAACCTTTTATTTGAATCTCATATGAGCCTCTTCCGTTAATTCATTTTTTGTGACCATGATCTCAAAACACTTGTTTGATTGGTTACTCACTAGATCTCACTACTAAATTCATTTCCCATGCATAATACTTTTGCTACAATTATATCTAATCAATTGTTTCAAAATAGTGAGATAATGGTTTGCATGTTACCTTTATCCATTGTACAAACATTGATATCAATGCACTATACTAAGAGAACACCAACAAATAACTTAGTAAAAAACTATCAGCCTTATCAATATTGAAATCTATGCAATCTAATGATGAAATCAATATAGAAAACAACTTATTTAATGAGAATGCATAAATCAATTTTAAATTTAAATCATTGAGAAATACATAATGCAACTATTGTCATAATTCAAACCTCAAATCCCAAATTATTTTATTCCATATTTGCTTAGTCTTGTCGATTTTATGTGATCACGATCTTAGACTATCTAATTAATTAGTTATTAGTTGCCTCACTACTAATTTTTTTTATCAAGTGTAATGATTTTCCTAAACTTCTATATAATCAATCATTTCAAAATAGTGAGAAAATGGTTTCCATGTTTTCTTTATCCATTGTACAAACATTGAAATCAATGCATGAAATAGAATAATAAAATTTATCCATTATACAAACACGGAAATCAATGCACTATACTAAGAAAAATGCAATGAATAACTTAGTAAAAAAGTATCGATTGTGTGAACACTAAAATCTATGTAATATAATGATGAAATAATTACAACGACTGACTTATTTTATGAGAATGTAGAAATCAATTTTAAATTTAAATCACTAAGGAATATCACAATCTCAAACCATCTAGTTGATTAGTTATTCACTGCCTCACTACTAAATTCCTTTACTAGGCATAATGATTTCCCTACAATTTTATCTAACAAGATATTTCAAAATAATGACCAAAAAAAAATCATGTAACCTTTATCCATTGTACAAGCACTAAAATTAATGCACAAAATAAAAAAAATCAAACTTATCCACTGTAAAAACATTGAAATTAATGCACTATACTAAGAGCAATGTAGAAAATGACTTAGTTGAAGACAATTGGCCCTACAATATGGAATTCAACAATTATTAATAGAAGTGGGTTTCCTTTGTACACTCACCTTCCCATAAATTTCCTAATTCATATGTCCTCAATGCTTCCTTTCGTTTCAAATTAATCTTAATGTTCTCTCAATTTTATAATCAATCTAAATCTTTTCTAAAGAGGAAGGAGCTCATGCATAGGGAATATCTAAACCTGGTTCAAAGGCGCCCCATGCCTAAGTTTTGTTAGAGAGTAATACACCCTTAACATTCCATTCTGGTGTTATCAAGGAAGGAAAGGAGTCTCCACCTCCCCTTGTTTTTCCGTGCAGAAGAAGGAAAAATTCAAGGTGCATTAAGGAAAGAGGCCCTATAAAGATGGTAATAGGAGAGGACATCTCAATGGTTGAAGTTTCAAAGTTCTCTCGGAAAATGCGGGTGGGAAGGCTTATTGGAAAATCTCCAAGGGAAAAGGCACTGGAAGCCTAGCTTGCTTCTCAGTGGAAACTCCATCTAGGTAAAGCTTTCCTTTCTTTTCCTTTATGAAGAAGATTGCGCAAGTGTTGAGAAAAAGGACTAGTTCTGGGGTCCTTTCGGCCTTCTTTTAAATCCATGGATAGTTAATTTTGACCCGTCCTGAGAACCTTACTCTGAATTGAAAGTTTGGGCGATCATGATAGGCCTTCCTCTGACCTTTTGGACTCGAGATGCCTTGGAAGCTATAGGTAATCATCTAGGAATATTTGTGAAACTCGAACCTAATTGGTTTTCGAAAAAGGACAGGCGATGGGCCTCAATCATGGTTGAAGTTTACTTGAGAGAGGGGCTAGTCGAAGGCATTCACATAGTGTTTGGAGACCAGTTCTAGAACCAGAGAGTCAATTACTAGAGCCTACCCTTTATATGTCATGGGTTCCATGAGATTGGACACTTCTAGGCCCAATGCTCAAAAGTATCTCCTCCAACTTTTCCCACTCGTAGAGAATGGAGATCAAAATTGACAATTCGATAGGAGAAACTGACAAAAGCCATCACTGTTGAAGGTAAGAACGAATAATTCAACCTGGAACCTAACAAGGTTACGGTAATGAGCGAGGTCCTAGGAGATCTGATCAAGTGGATGACTAGAAATGGTAAGGGTCCTCTTGATTTGGTTATTTCTCTTGTTATCCAGTGTGTTAAAGAATCCTCTAATGCAGATTTGAATGAAGTTTCTTCCCCACCTATGGTTACTTCACCTACTACTCTTTATCCCGAGACTATTCCTCCCTCTCCCTCTCCAAAGGGAGTAGAGACTAGCTCCCCTTCCCCTCCCCATCCTCAGAGGGCTTCCTCTCCCAGGCCCCCCTCTAAGGACTCAACCCATCCCCTTCACTCATGCCTTCACTCTTCTCCGCAAAGGCCCTCAGACTCTTTTTCCCTTCGTTCTAAGAAGTATGATCTCCATTCTATATCCATGTCTTCTTGTCTAGAGGCTTCAATCGAAGACCTAGCCCTTAACCCCCCTCCCCCCTCCCAGGTGGGAATAAAGTCTCATTTATCTCTTGCCAAAGAGAAAACTGCGGCAAAAATAAGAAAAGGAAGCCATGATACCATCAAAAGGACCCTTAGAGCAGGATCGTCCCTTCCCCCAAGGGTCAAATGAAGATTATTTCCTTCAACTGTAGAGGGGTAGAGGGGCCCCTAAAACAATTGGCCCTTAAGTGCTTTCTTCATAGTTTAATCCATGATATAATTTTGATCAAAGAAACTATGAGCAATGGAGAAAAGGAAAGGAGCATGTTTAGTAGATGGTTCAAGGATTGGTCTTTCAGCTACTTAAACACGGAGGGTATGCCACGTGGCCTAATTATAGGGTGGAGCCCAGATTTCATGGCCCTAACATCATCAACGTTCAAGACCTCTATTTCTGTAAAATTGAAGCATAAAAATATAGATTTTTCTTTCTCTGTCATTAACATCTATGGCCCTTATTCTGGATGGGTCTCATTCTGGGAAGAACTGAAACTTGCAGGCATGTTTTCAGACCCCCTTTTAATTTTTAGAGGTGATCTAAATTTTACCTTATTCCTGAGAGAGATTTGGGGGCCTAACCCCAGGGAAGACCGACAAATGGTTTTTTTCTCAACCCTATTGGAGAGTCTGAAGCTAGTAGACTTAGAACTCGTTAAACTGGCTCCAAACTAAAGAAACTTTCATGCAAGGGATAAGGAAGTTGTGAAGCACTTGGATCGATTCTTGGTTTTTGAATCCCTTTTACACTCAAACATTAGATTTAAATCTCTAGTAGAAGTAGGAGGGGTATCAGACCATCATCTAGTCTCCCTTCATTAGAATTTCTCCTCGGAATCACCTCCAGCCCCTCTAAAAGTAAGAAAAGTGTGGTTAGAACATGATGAATTCACAAAAATGGTAATTGAATCATGTGTCAGGATGAATCCTCAAAGCCCATAACCGATAATGAAGCAATTTTCCTCGAATCTCAAACTACTAAAAGTGACCATTAAGAAATGAGTTCGCGTCTGGAAGGAAAGAAGATCAAGGTCCTTAATGGACATTGAAGAAAAACTTAAGGCCCTCTACTAGGTCCTGGACAAAGGTCACCTTTCTAGTGGTCAATTAGAGGAACTTAAAAATATGGAGAACTTGAGATTCAAATGGCTCAAAGAAGAGGAACAAGAGTGGCAACAAAAAAGCAGGGCAGTATGGATTAAGAATGGAGACAATAATACGAAATTTTTCCATCAGTATGAATATTACAGAAGGAATATAAATACTATATGGGAAATTAAAGAATGGGAACAACGAACTGGTAAGCTCTTTCCCCAACAAAGTTGAAGCAAGAGTAACTTATTTTAGCAATCTCTTCTTTGAACCTGTCGGATGCCCAATTCAACAGATTCTAGAAGTAGTTCAAAAATTCCCCACAGTCTTCACCGAAGAGATGAATTCATCCCTCACCAATGAATTATCGAAAGAGGAGCTCAGAGAAACTCTCTCCTCTATGAAGAATGGGAAAAGCCCCGGACTCGATGGTTTCACAGTAGAGTTTTACAAGTCCTTTTACGATCTCCTCAAAGAATACATTTTTTGGTTGTAAGGGAATCCCAACGTGAAGGCAATGTATTTGGGCCCCTAAATTCTACCTTTATTTGTCTAATTCCAAAAAAGAATTAGTTACTTCGTTTGAGGATTTCCGACCCATTTCTTGTTGCAATGTGATCTATAAATTGATTGCTAAGATCATTTCTAAAAGGCTCAAACCCATACTCAGTGAGATCATTGGGAAGAGAAGTTTGGGCTTATCTTCAACAGGAAAGTTCATGACGTTGTAGCAATTTCTCAAGAATTCCTGCACTCAGTAAAAAAAAGAAACCTCAAAGCGGCCATTCTTAAGTTCGATCTCTTGAAGGCATATGATAGGGCAGACTGGACCTTCCTGTGTCTAGTCCTTATCCAGCAGGGAATGAATGTGGGTTCGGTAAATTGGATCATGGGCTACATTCAGAGTGTTTCCTTTGCAGTTCTCATTAACAGATCACCCTTTTCTTTCTTTAGGACGTCAAGGGGGCTCCGCTAAGGTTTCCCTCTTTTCCCTTTCTTTTTCGCTTAGTAGCGGAGGCCCTAAGTAGAATGATTAAGGAGGCATGTTCTATTGGAACCTTAAGAGGAATCAAATTCTCGGAAACTAAATCGGTCTCCCACTTGTTGTTTGTTGACGACATCTTTGTAGGCATCTATGTTGCCTTAAGGGATCTTTCTACCTTAAAAAATATTCTAACTCTTTTCTGCATAGCTATAGGAATGAAGATTAATCTGGAGAAATCCAACCTACTTTTGAATCATTGTTCAGAAGTCAAGGAGGCTAATTTCACTAATATTTTTTCCATCTAGAAGATGTTAATTAAATGAAGGTATTAAATATATTGGATTTAACCTTAAACCCGATTGCTACAAAAGGGAATATTGGGCATGGTTAATAAGAAAGGCGTGAGCTTGAATATCTATTTAGGCCAACAGAATGTTCTTGAGAGGAGGTTGGCTAGTTATTGTCAAGTCGGTATTGGAAAGTATTATGGTATATTGGAATTCGATAGTTTCAATCCCTAAAGGAGTCCTGGACAAAATTTAAAGGGTATGCTCTCGGTTCTTATGGTTTGGACATAAAGAGACAAGAGGATTCCATCTCACCTCTTGGCGGTCCATTGGAGCTCCTAAGGAAGCAGGGGGGTGGGATCTGAAGGACATCTACTCTTTTTCCAAATCCTTAGCCGGATGTAACCTCTAGCGCATGACTCAAGGTTATGTGTTATGGACCCGAATAATGAATTCTAAATATTTTCCCTCTCTTTCAGTGGTGGACTGGTTCCGCTCCCCCTTGAAGTCACCAAAGGGATTTATTGTCTGGAAGGCCCTAGTATAAGCCTTCCCATTGGTAGGGAACTGGACAGATTGGCGAATAGGGAATGGAAAGAATATTAGAATTGGTGTCGATCCTTGGCTGGGTGCGGGAGAGAGGTTTCGAGTATCTCCTCAACTACTTATTTTCCCGCATGATAACAATATACGCACTTTATATGATGCTTGTATAGGATTACCTCAACCTCGAGGATGAATGGGGTGGAAGAATGCATACTCCCTTGAGCTCCCTGACTATTTAAAAGGGGAGTGGAACTCTTATGTGATCCTTCTTGGCGGAAAATTCATCTCACTGGACGAGGAGATTGAAGACTCCTTGACCTGGTCCCTTAATCCCCAAAATGGTTACTTCTTAGTGAAATTAGGATATAAAGCTCGGCTTGAGAGCCAAGAGGAAGTTCTTCCATCCTGGTGGTGAAATCATTTTTGGAAGCACAATTGCCCGACCAGATGAAAAATCACTCTTTGGCTTGCTTTGAACAACAAATTATTAACTTGGGATAACGGTCAGAAAAGAGGATGGTGTGGCCCTAACAAATATCCTATTTGTAAAGTAAACTCTGAAACAGTTACTCATTTGTTCATATCTTCCCCTTATGTAGGCTAGGTCACCATGACAATTGAAGAAAATCTCAAGGCTTAGGGAAGATGGAACAATATTTTTCTAGAAGAGTGTTACAACACTTGGATCCAGGACATATCTGTTTCTTTGTATGTAGGGTTGTTGGGGATACTGGTGTCTAATATTTGGTGGGCACATAATAATGTAGTTTTAAAAGATAAGACTGTTCCTTTGGATATTACAACAACGATCACCATTAACATGGCTTCTGAATACAAGGAGGACCCTGCTACTAAAAAGAAAATATGCCCAATCCTTCCAACCATTGATATGTCTTATCCATGGGGTTTTTTTGATGGCGCATGCCAAGGTCAACCCCCTCGATTTGGGGTGGGATTCATTTTGTACATCAGATCCACTCATTATATCCACATCAGATATGCACCCAGAGGAGGGACTAACAGAAGAGCAAAGTTGACTGCCTTGTGGACTCTCCTAGAAGCGACTAAAGAAAAAAGTATCAAAACCTTGCATGTGTTTGGGGACTCCAAAATCACGATTGATTGGGCCATGGGTAAAGCCTCCATTCAAAACCAACTCTTGGAAACCATATGAGAGACATCAAGCTCAATTTTTGAGCCTTTGAAAATATGTATTTCATTCACACCATGTGTGAATACAACACAAAGGCAGGGTCACTATCCAAAGAAGCTCTTGAGCTACCTACAGACACCTGTGGGTATTATGATTTTGATGAAGGAAACAAAATCGAGGCAATGGAATACATCTTTAGTGGGTTTTCATGTATTCATATATCCATACTGTACATAAGTGGAAAAAAGGACACCAAAATAAAAAGGATCTAAACTCTTGTATCATGTAAGAACTGAAGAATTGATGCACTAGGAACTAATGTAATGTTTTAATATCAGTAAAGTCTAGTGGTAAGGTTCTATGATCCTCTGATTTTGTAAAAGGAAGGAACTATAGATTTTTTGAAAACGAAGTAGGACAGAAAAATGTGTTATGAAAGATGCTCAGTCCTAAGATTGAACATTAACATGTGGCATGTTTTTGACAAGGGTCAATTTTGACCAGTTTTGAAAGGTCAAGCAACATGTATATTTCATTATGGAATATAATTTTTTTTTCTTTTGGAAAAAAATTGATAATAAATTTATCTTCCAAATAGGTGATAAGGATGTGTGCTAGCTCTGAGGGTTAGCTCAAGTGGTCTTGAGCCATAAGTGATATCTCTCCCCCAGTGATCAATTTGGGAGGTCACGGGTTCGACTCTGTTGATCCCCTCAGGGTGAGGCTATATAATCAGGGCCAACAATTTACCCTATTTACCATCCATGGATCACGGGGAAGTACTTGGAGGGTTTTACAAGAGGATTTCCTTGGGGGAAAAAAAGTGATAAGGATGTGTGATAACTACTCTATAACAACACCTACTACTCATAAAAACCATTATGAGAAGAACTTTAAACACATGATAGATTAGGACTACTCTACATGAAACAACTTGTTGATGATGATGAATATAGGCATAGGAGAACCACACCACTTGTTCATGATGAGCACAGACATATCGATAAATTAATATTTCTAGATGATCGTCTAAAGTGAAATATAGATAGTATTTCTAAATAATTGAGTAGTATAGACATATGAGTAATCAACCTAGAGTACAACAAAAGGGTCAGCTATGATTTTCCTCATATCCTCATCAATGAGAATACTATGATAGAGAAAGGGTTGGTTGACCCTTCACTAGTTCCCCCTTAGCAATAATACTATATTCGAGGAAATATTCATTGACACTTCAGTGTGATAACCTCGAGTAAAATACTATACTTGAGGAAGGGTCAAACATCCCTTCCCATGCCCCCCTTTGATAAGAATACAATTCTTGAGAAAGCATCGACTGACTTTTCCACTAGTCCCCCTCAACGAGAATACTATGCTAGAATAATGAAAAACACTAATCAAAACCAAGAGTAATCATCAAGAATTCATATGATGAGGAGGCAATCATCCAAATCAAGTAATATTGATTACCATATATCCCAATAATTAAGATACTAACCGCAACAATAATAGCAACAATAATAGGTATATCATGAAAAATACTCATAAAAACTAACCAAAATATTTATAACAATTATCATATTGTATATATGGAAGAAATAAAAACACATAGATAAAAGACCACAACAATAACACATTAACACATTAAATAGATAAGACTACAACAATAACACATTAAATAGATATCCATATTATATAACAAGGCAGCGAGGCTGCGCGTACTGCCTCCTCAGTGTGTCATGAAAATTTGACCATAAATTATTAAATATAAATATAAAATATAAATTCAACTTACCCTTACCCAGTCTGTCATGTCATTGAGTTAATTTTGATCTCGAAATACGTGAAGGCTGCAATAACACTATAAAGTTATCAGCCAATGAAATGTAAGAAAATTCARTTTTTTTTACATATTAAAAAATAAAATTTTGAGTTTGTTATGTTACACATTAAGTTTTTTACAAAAATTTTAAAGTCAACCCAAATTAATAGAGTAGTCAAAGTGAACTCATCACTATGTATACTGCCTGGGAGGCAGTACAACAAGAATAAGTACAAACACAAAAGCAAACCATAATAACACATTAAATAGATATCCATATTATAGAACAAGAATAAGTACAAACACAAAAGCAAACCATGATATTCAAGAAGTTCAAACCCACTTATTACGAGTATTTATACTACTACAATAGGTAAGAATACATACACGATATTTGGCAAGTTCAAAACCATTGATTACAAGTGTTTATATTCTTAAAACAACTATTTGTCAACATATACTTACTATATGATGCAATGTTACAAGTATTACATTTAGTGTTGTGTACAAAAATAATCGTGTATAACTCGAAACAATAGTGAAGGTTTTAACCATTTTAATAGTTACAACAACTATTACCTTTACATTCAATTTCTTTATACATAAATAATCAAGTATAACTTGAAATCACAATTAAGTTTTAACTATATATACTAATTGCTTTGTTATAAGTTATCAAACAATTTTCTCAATGTTTCTTATTAACCTTGTATTAATGGACAAGTTCATATTCATGTTTCTTATAAATATTTTACATTTTTATTTCAATGTTATCTTGATATAAATCACATTTTACTTTTGATTCAAACGTCATAAAAATAAATTATGACAAATTATATTTAAAAAATATTAAAAGTTATAAGGAACATTGTTATATATATAATTGTTTTATTATTATATATAAATATTTAATGAGAAATAGTAAATATTATGAATTTTTCTTTTTAATCATACTTAATATATCATAAAAAGTTAAGAAAGTGGTTAAGGATTTTTAAAATATGATTATATCTAAAATCAAGTTAAGCTCTTTATAGATTTTATAGAAATGTCAAGAAAGTGGTTAAGGATTTCAAGAATATGATTATATCTGAAATCAAGTTAAACTCTTCATAGATTGTAACAATTGTTTGAGACCATATTTTAGCAGAGCCTCTTTTTGTTTGAAGTTAGAGATAAGCATTTCCCATCTTTCTAATAACAACTCGTTGCTTGGTTTTGATTTGATTATTAAAAATAGTAGTGAAGGGAAGTATATTTCTTAAGTGCTACCAATAAAGACTCAATTAATAAGGATTTACTCAAAGTCTCTTAAATAAATAGTAAAGACTCAAGTAATAAGGATTTATTCAAAAGCTCTTAAGTAAATAGTTTATTATAGGAGGGAAATGTATTGGATAGAGAGCATGCTCAACATCTCTTCTCACAATGATAAATGTTCTTTTAAATTTTTCTTATGTTATTATAGACCACCAATTATCATGGGGCAATGTTGTACAATTGAATTTGAATTAATGTCCATACGACTAAATTTCAATAAATCTTTTCAACTATTTTCTCATGCTTTCCTTTCATCCCTTTGCCCCACCAAATTAATTTTAGAATTATAAATGTGACTTATTTATATGATAACAACCAAGATAGAGCACACAACTCACTATCTATTGAAAGGGCAATAGTAATACCGAAGAAAGACATATCATTTTTTCACTAAGTTGTAGAGAGAAAATCGGAAGGGGAAGAAATCAGTGGGGCTTAACTTTGACATGAGTGAGGGCATAATCAAACATATTTCATATAGTATGTGACTAATTCATTAAAAAAAATGATAAGAACACGCAATGACATGAAGATCCCACTAATTGTTTTTCATCAATCAAAATATCCAACATTTTTTAAAGGGATGAAAGAGAACAATATAGTATGGAACCCCATTGCATCAAAGCGAGGAAAGCCACATGGGATATGGGCTTGAAGCTTTGTAGGAAAAATTGCAATGGTTGTTTTTAGCACTTGAACATAAACATGCATATGAACTTAATTCATGAAATATGATCGATCAAGCACTCCTTGGGTTGTGGAGTATTCATTTCAAGTTGTGAATTTAATGAAATGGGAAGTGTTTTCTATGAGTTTTATAGATTTATATTGATCTATTGTGAAGAGGGAAAATGCATGATCTTCCTTGTCAAACTCTACAATTTCAATGATTTGCTCACCACATTCATGTGATGCTCACACTTTTCCAATTGTTTATCCCTCAAAATATCATGTCCTCTAATCACCATAATCATCAAGGGAAGGGACCTACAAGGGACCAAAAATATAGTGATATGGTGTGGGGGGCAAGTGGGTTGTAGAAATGGTGGTCTATGTTGCTTCCCACAAGAAATTTCAGCCTCCACAACACAGCTAATTTTTCCACTATAATGAATGGGTCGCTTTCCTCTCTTTAGTCTTAGACATGTTCCATGCATCCCCTCTTAAATAGGGATACAAGCATTGATCTATTATGAAGAGAGAAAAGGCATTATCTTCCTTGTCAAACTCTGCAATTTCAATTATTTGCAGAGTTTGACAAGGAAGATAATGCCTTTTCTCTGAGGAATACCTTTGAGAAATCAACATGGGAATCAAACCATGAATCAAATATTTTTCCTTCACTTCTAGTTTTGATTGATTGGGAATGAAAACATTGGAGTGCAGAGATGGAATAATTATAATCAATAGGGAGGTGATGTTTGGGAGACAATATGTACTATATGTAAATGATGAGGGCACCTACATCAGTTTTGCCACTTTACACAAAAGCAATGGATGGCAAGAATGTGTAGGGTAAGCAAATCAAATCATTCGCTAAGAAGAATGGAACAAAAAATTGTCAAAGAAGAATATAGGAAGAAATCGTTAAACAAGAATGGAAAAAGAAATATGGATTAAAGAGGAAATTTCAAGGAAGAATGGAAGAGGAAAAAAAGAAAAATAAGGTGAATATGGAGTTTTTATTAAGATTAAAAGAGGAAATTGCTAAACATGAATAAGAGAGGAAATTGCTAAAAAATAAAAGGAAAGAAAAAATGAATAGGAGAGGAAATAGATAAATATGAATAGAAAATAAAAATGGAATGGAAGAGGACATCGATAAACCAGAATGGGAAAAAAAATGAATGAAAGAGGAAATTTCCAAGAAGATTAACAGAGGAAAAAGACAAAAAAAAAAAGTGGAATGTGAAGTTTTCATTAAGAACAAAAGAGAAAATTTATAAAAAAGAGTAAGAGAGGAAATTGTTAAGAAATAAAGGGAAAGAAAATACAAAAAAGGATAGGACTATGAAAAATAAAAACGAGGAAAAAAAAGAATAGAAAATAAAACTGCTAATAACAGTGAAAGAGAATTTTAGTTAAAAAAAAAAGATAACATTGTTAAAAAAAAGGAAGGTAAAAGGAATAGAAAAGATAATTGATAAATCGATAAACGAGAATACCATACTTGAGAAAGGTTTGGCAAACCCTTCTCTGGGATCTTGTTAAGCCCTAATATTGGCTCATTACCCCTTAATTGGGGCATATTAGATTAGTAATGTTATTTATTACCCCTTAATTGGGGCATATTAGATTAGTAATGTTATTTTATTTATGTCGTCTTTAAGCCATTAGTTGTAATTAT
>ML823284.1:87970-103712 GCA_009831015.1 Picea engelmannii | reverse complement strand
ATATATAATTGTTCAATATTGTAAATTGTAATCATTTCTATTGTGCTTACTTTGAGCTTAGTGGGTAACTTATTCTACATTATTTGAGCTTAGTGGGTAACCTATTCTACATTACTTGAACATGTCATCTAGAAAAGAAAAGCAGTGTGCAATGTGTTTCAATATATGTCTTACTAAAATGCCTTCTCATATGAAAATCTTTAATTATATAATTCATCATTCAAATTTTAATCAAGGTTCATATATATATATATATATATATATATATATATATAAAACAAGAAAAGGGATAATAATTATTATTATAAAATCAACATTCAAGAATGCTTGAGAGTACAAGCAATTCAAAATTTAAAAACTAGGGTTTCTACACAGTCTAAGAATAGAGCCGCTATGTCTATTGTGTTCAGCAATTCAAAAATACTGTATTCCTGAATGACAAATATTTTCCCCTTATACATTTTGTAAAATACCCCTAATATAAATATGCAAAAATGAAAAATATAGACTAGATAGCTTAGCTAGTATGGCCTTCAAATCGCCATTCGTCTGCTTCTAGCGCTAGTGCATTCAAGTCTGATGGCTCTGGAGGCACTTCAGGGGACAAAGTTGCTTCAGACTGCCCTGTTACTTCCTAGGTTGGTGGTTCACAGATTCCTCTAATACAGTAAGCAGATGGTATGAAATTCCAATGAATCTGATCTGAAGGATAAAAACTAAATTATGGGTGTCTTCCATCTTGCTTTCCCACTGCTCCATTTTCTACGCCCACTTTCCTGAGCGACGAGCTGCCATTTCCTTTGTCTGAGACCTTGATTTCTGAGAGAAAGAACAAGAGATGAAAATTCGAGTGCAGAGATGAAGAGTACAAAGAATTCGACAGTGCCAGGACTAGTGAATTTGGTCATGAAGAATCTCCCACTGAGCCTAAATTCCATCCACTCACAAGTTTCCTCCCCACCATTTGCTGACCACCTTCAACCATCATTACGAGAATCTACAGTCAACTGAGCCTAAATTCCATCCACACACAAGTTTCCTCCCCACCATCTGCTAACCACCTTCAACCATCATTACGAGAATCTACAATCGATTTGCAATTACCTCATCCCATCCCACATTATAGAGGCTACATGCTTTGAACGAGAATAAAATATTGTTGGCTCCGAGTGAATTTATAGCGGGATTGTGAGAATGCATGCCAAGGACGTGTTGGTGGTGGAGTGACATTGGAGTGACATTTGCTAGTGTTGGAACATTTAATGTGCCATGATGATATACAATGGATCTTTCAATGAGTTATGATGTGAAATCATGGGAATTATGTGGCTGTTTCTTAAAGGGACTTTGGGACTTAGCTCGATACGTTGAGAGAGGAACCAAGAGAGGCCCCAGATATAATAGCACACATAGAGATGAATATTTTTCGGAATGAAGAGAAATCTTTCATGCTTGATTAAAAATTTGAAATCTCCTACCATTGTAAGATTCATTGTAAGATCAGAGATTCTTTGTCTCTTTACTAATTTCAATCATAATTTCAATCCTCAGAGGAGTGTGTAGGACTCCGCTTGATTGTTTTTACCAATAAAGGAGTGTGTAGGACTCCGCTTGATTGCTTTTGGAATTGCCAATGTTCCATGCATAAGTTTATTTATTGTTTCATCTTGGGTCATGAAGCTCCCCTCCCACACCTTCTAACCCATGGTTTCCTTTCGAAGCTCCATCAAAAATTAGAATGTATTTATGTTGATTGTGTTTCCATTCATTGAATTCCTCATAAGAGAGTTGTAGTTGTCAATCAGGTTTAGAAGAAGGGAGGAGGCTCACAAGGGGTGGGGGGGTGGAGAGTTAAATTTCTTGAGCCAATCCTCCTCCTTGTTGTCTAGATATTGAGAAGGGTCTAGGGATTTGAATTAGCTTTTAAAATGTTATGAAAGGAGGCATATTTCTTTGTTTTCCACTGAGGAAGGGATTGTTTTTTCTTTAGTGAAGATTTATTTATTTCTAGCCAACCATATCCTCCAACATATATATTTGGGTACAACTAACCAAAAAAATTTGAAGATCCATTTTTTTCGGAAGGAGCCACTATAGAGGTGTTGCCATCTGCAGAAAATATTCCCACATGACGAGGGCCATTGCACTCATGAGTACAGATTTTGAAGAGTAGCTTGCCACACCAGTCGAGAGATGGGGAATTCAAGAAATAAATGGTTGATGGTTTATGAGTCATTCTTCCAAAGTGCACACCTGAAGGGTCTTGAGAAGCCTCTTTTAGCTAAATTATCCCCTGTCAGGATTTTCCCATGGGCTTATGTCTAGCATTATATATTCTCTTTTGGAATACCGTCGCTAACCCAAATATGTTTCCAGCAAGTCAAGGGAGGGGCAAGTGAGGAATGAACAAGCAAGGAGTCATACCCTCTTTTTACCGAATAAGCTTGGAACCCCCAACCTCGAGTATATTTTCGGATAGATGGACAGGGGCGCAACCTTTGAGTTGACTAATGAGAGCTTGAAAAGGGGGAGGGATCTCCTAGGGACCATCCCATCCATTTCCCAACTAATATATTCCAAGGACCAAGAGGATATATCATAAAGAGTATGTTTCCCTTGTTCCTTGAGCCAAGAAGCAAGAGGGGAGAGAAGTAGATCTTAAGAGAGAGGCGGATTCCCCATAATGTTATCAAAATGAATTAAGATATTTTTTCCATTTCCCATAATCCATGTGATATGGTTTTGGATTAGGGGAAGGGAAGCCTTCAAAAGACGCCAAATATAAGAGCCTCCTTGTACCACTGTCTCCTCATCCAGGAAATGGAATATCACAACCAAGAAATATTTATGATAAATCACTTTTTTCTACCATGCATTCCTCCCTAAAATCATCCTCCAGAGGATCTTGAAGCCCAGGGCCATATTGGAAATGGAAGGATCCTTAATACCTATGTCTCCAAAAGACCTTGGTTCTCTAACAATATTCTAGTTTACCAAATGGAATCTCTTAGAATCATATTGACCCCCTTGCCAAAGAAATCTTTTGAGATCTTGAGCAATTCTTGATTTAATCTTGGATGGTGCTAGAAGTGAGGAGAATTGAAAAATGGGAAAATTTGATAAAAAAAACTTTACAAGGATTACTCTCCATGCTGGGTTTAACCAATAGGAGTCCGCTGATGAAATTTGGCTTTGATCTTATCCAAAATTGGGTTACAGGAAGAGGCTGGAAGAGATTTGAGGCATGTCAAGATTCTCAAATATTTGAAAGAATGTCAATTTTCAGAGAGGGTGAATTCTAAGATGTTGGCTATTCTTCTCATGTAACATCCCCACTATAATTCCAATTTAATTAATGCTTAATGTAGATATAATATGTGGCTACGGTCAAGCGATGTAATATGGAAATTATATCTCTATGTTTTAATAATAATATGTGATACCGGTTGTTATGGGGACATGGACACTCAATAAAAAAATAGAGCTTAACACATAATGATAATAAAATTTAGGAACATAAGTGAATTAATAGACATGGGTATTTCCCCCTTGGACCCCTCTTTACCATTATCCTAGACTCTCCCCTCTCTTGTGGATTAAGACAGTTCACATATATAGAAGACAAAAGGAGTTGTTTTTATTTATATGAGTGGTTTTCAGATAGGGAAAGGGAACCAACAAGTGCACCCTAGTGGAGTGCATCTTTTTGCTAGATCAGATCTTCAAAATCCATAATTTGCAATTTAGGGGCAGGATGACTATCAAAACCAAGATTGATGAGAAGTTGGATGGATCTAACAACTTCATATCCTAGAGGTACAGAGTATCCCTCCTCCTAGAAGAACATGATCTATAGAAGTTCACTAAAGAAGAGGTTTCAGAACCAGAGGAACATGAGGCTAAAGAAAATCACAAGAAGGATATGGTCAAAGCAAGGAGGATTATTGCAGACTCCATTAAGGACCATCTTATTCATCACATATCTTCATTATCCACTCCAAAAGAAATGATGGATTCATTAACCCAACTGTTTGAAGGAAACAACATCAATCGAAGAATGACCTTGAGAACTTAGTTAAAGAATGCGAGGATGCATAATTCAGAAACCATCCACTCTTACTTATCAAGAGTGAACCAGATCAAGGAGAAGATAGAAGTCATTGGTGATATAGTGAAGGGAGAATAAATGGTGATGACCACCCTGAATGGCCTCCCAAGGTCATGGGATGAATTTATTCAAGGGATATGCTCAAGAAGAAAGCTACCCAAGTTCAGTAGGATATGGGAAGATTGCAACCAAGAAGAAGAAAGGATGACAACAAGAGAAGAGAAGATTACAGATGATGATCAAGCCCTAGTCGCCCACACCAGGAAAGAAAATAGAAAGAAATAACCCTCCTCACCCAAGAAGTTTTAGAAGGGCCAAAGAAATAACCCAAATATCAAATGTTTATGTTGTCATAAAATGGGACACATTTCTAGGAATTGTTCCCTCATTCAGAGACCATAGGAAAAGAAAGGAGGTAAAAGGAATCATGTTCATACAGATGAATATAATGATGAGCCACCCAAGAAGGTTGAAAAGGAAGATGAATCAAGTGATGAGGAGTATTTTCTTATCTCATCCCTTACAAGAACGATCACTCATGGAAGTGACATTTGGCTGGTGGACAATGGTGTTTCCAAGCACATGACATGTTTTAAAGACTCATTGCCTAACCTTACTCATAAGGATTCGTCGCACAATTTGAAATTGGGAGATGACTATCATTATCTGATCAAAGGAGTAGGAGAATCCTCCTACAAGTTAAACTCAGGAAAGCCATTTAAAGAATCCATTGGTGATATAGTGAATGGAGAAGAAATGATGATGACCACCTTGAATGTCCTCCCAAGGTCATGGGATGCATTTATTCAAGGGATATGCTCAAGAAGGAAGCTACCAAGTTCAGTATGTTATGGGAATATTGCAACCAATAAGAAGCAAGGATGACAACAAGAGAAGAGAAGATGACCTATGATGGTCAATCCCTAGCCACCCACACTAGGAAAGGAAATAGCAAGAAAGAACCCTCATCACCCAAGAATTTTCAGAAGGGCCAAAGAAATAACCCAAATATTAGATGTTTATGTTGTCAGAAAATGGGACACATTGCTAGGAATTGTTCCCTCATTCAAAGACCAAGGGAAAATAAAGGAGGTAAAAGGAATCATGTTCATACAGCTGAAGATGATGAGCCACCCAAGAAGGTTGGAAAGGAAGATGAATCAAGTGATTAGGAATATGTTCTTATCTCATACCTTACAAGAACTGTCACTCATGGAAGTGACATTTGGTTGGTGGATAATGGTGCTTCCAAGCATATGACAGGTTATAAAGACTCCTTGTCTAACCTTACTCATAAGGATTCATCACACAAGGTGAAATTGGGATATGACTATCATTATTCGATCAAAGGAGTAGGAGAATCCTCCTACAAGTTAAACTCAAGAAAGCCATTGAAGATGAAGGAAGTTCTCTATGTTCCTGGATTGAAGAAGAACCTTCTCTCAATTTCAGCATTGGATGAAAAGAATTACAGAGTTTCATTTGTTGATGGACAAGTTATCATGTGGCCTAGAGGAAAGAATTTTGATGATGTTGTGGTGATTGGATTTCAAGAGGGAGGATTATACAAATTGAAAGGGCGATCAGATTCAACATTAATTCAAGACATTGTGAATCCCAGTGAATTATGGCATAGGAAATTTTCTCACCTACATTACAAGGCCCTATCGAGTGTGAGAAATATGGTGATGGAATAACAGAGATCCAGGCAAAACCAGAAGGCGTTTGAAAAGGTTGCGCACAAGGAAAGAACATGAAGCACTCCTTTCCCAGCAGCGACAATAGAGCCAAAAGAGTATTGGACATCGTGCACTCGGATGTGTGTGGACCAATGTCAACAACTTCACTAGGCGGGTATGTATATTATGTGTCTTTTATTGATGATTACTCTCGTTAAACTTGGATCTATTTGTTGAAGGAAAAGAATGACGTGTTTGGAAAATTCAAATAATTCAAGGCACTGGTAGAAAACCTGACAGAGCGGAAGATAAAGCCATTGCGATGAGATAATGGAGGAGAATTCACTTCAGAGGAATTCAAATAATATTGCAAGTAAGTTGGGATTAAATAGAGAGATTTCTACTCCCTACAATCCTTATGGAAATTGAGTAGTAGAAAGGATGAATCAGATGATCATGGAAGCAGTGAAGGTTATGATCCATGATCAACATATACCTATGTATTTGTGGGAAGAAGTAGCAAATACTACATTGTACATGTAGAACAGAAGTCCCCATAAAGTACTTGAAAACAAGACACCAGGGGAGATTTCTTCAAGAGAGAAGTCGAAAGTTAGCCATCTAAGGATATTTGGCTACCTCGTATTTGTGCATGTCCCCAAGGAAAAGAGGAAAAAATTGGATCCATCCGGAAAGAATGGAATATTTGTTGGTTACAGTGACACATCGAAGGCATACAAGATATATATTATGAGTCACCAAAAAGTTGAGATTATCTGAGATCGCACCTTCAATGAGAGTGTAGCTTTCAGCAAATCAAAAGAGGACTGTGCAAAAGAGGTTCATGAGGAGGAGAATGAAGTTACTAGAGTTCTAGAGGTAGAAGAAGTTGAACCGGAGGAAGTCATTCATTCGGATAATGACATGGAAGAGCCTCAGAGGCCAGCAGAGATGCCTTCTTGTAAGAGAATACCATCTTGGGAACATGAGCTCATTAGAGATGCAGAAAGATATGGTGCCCCAGAAAAATATCTCAAGGAAAGTAAGAAGCCAAAATTGTATTCCATCTATGTGGCATGTTTGTGTGATATCATGGATGCAAAACCGTCCAGTTATGAAGAGGTTGCAGAAAATAGTGTATGTAAGGATGCCATGGGGGAGGAATATCAGTCCATAGTAAAGAATGATGTTTGGGATGCGGTCCCTAGACTGAAGGATAAATCGGTAGTAAGTTCAAAATGGATCTACAAGACGAAACATGCAACTGATGGAAGTATTGAAAAGTATAAGGCTATATTTGCAGCTCGAGGAGTCTCTCAGAAGGAGGGAATTGACTATGAGGAGACATTTTCTCCTGTGGCAAGATATACCTCAATCAGGGCTATACTTTCGTTGGCCACAATAATGAAATGGAAGGTGCATTAGATGGATGTGAAGACAACCTTCTTGAATGGTGAAATAAAAGAGGAAATATATGTGGAGAAACCACAAGGGTTCAAGGTATATGACAGGGAGACGCATGTGTGCATATTGAAGAAGGATTTATATGGATTAAAGTAGGCACCCAGACCATGGTATGGCAGGATCGAAAATTTTATGACAAGCTTAGGATTTATAAATAGAATTGCAGATCCCAACCTTTACTTTAAGGTTGTGGATGATGGTCTGGTAATACTATTGTTGTATGTGGATGACTTGTTTCTAACAGGTGTGAAAAGGCTCATCTCAGAGTGTAAGAGAAAAATGGTTGTTGAGTTTGAGATGAAAGATCTCGGGATGATGCATTACTTTTTGGGTCTTGAGGTATGGTAGAGACAGGATGAGATCTTTTTGAATCAAGGGAAGTATGCAGTGGAAATCCTAAAGAGGATAGTGATGTTGGATTACAAGGCAACGACTACACCTATGGTATCAAATCTAAAGTTGTTGCAGGATACGACTTCAGAGACTGTGAATTTTACTTTATATAGGAAGATGCTAGGTTTTTTGATGCACTTAATGAACACGAGACGAAATAAATGTTTTGTTGTGAACACCCTGAGTCAATAAATGGAGCAGCCCGGGCAGGTTCATTTGGTCGCAGCAGAACATGTGATGAGGTACCTTAAGGGTACATTGGATTATGGTCTTAGGTATGTGATAGACCTTGATTTTTGGTTATATGGATATTTAGATTTAAATTAGGTCGACAGTATTCCTGATCGAAAGAGTACTTCGGCATATTCCTTTAGTCTAGGCTCCAATATGGTTTCGTGGAGCAACAAGAATCAATCATGTGTAGCACTCAGTACGGCTGAGGCTGAATATGTGGCATCATTTATAGCATGTAGAGAAGCAGTGTGGCTTCGAAAGCTGTTGGATGGGTAATTTGGTCTCAAAATGGAGGTGACCTACATTTGGTGTGACAACCAGAGTTGCATGAAGTTGTCAGAGAATCTGGTGTTCCATGACAGGTCAAAGCATATCGTGATCAAATATCACTATATCAAGGATATGGTGCAAAGGGGTGCAGTGAGGCTCTAGTACATGATTATCGAGGAGCAGGTTATGAACATTTTTACCAAGCCATTGTCGAGGATGAAGTTAGAGCACTTTAGGGACAAGTTTGGCATGCTCCCTCTTCAGAGGGAGCGACGAGGTACATATGCATTGCAGGGTAGTGGATGTCTTGGGGATATGTTATAGCTATTTGAGAGATACCCACGAGCCTTGGAGCATTGGTTGTGAAGTCACAGGGGTGCACATGATGAGGTACAGATGCATTGTGAGGTAGTGGGTGTCATGGTGACATGTTTAAGCTATTTGAGAGCTACCCACATGCCTTAGATGCATTGGTTGTGAAGTCATGTTGTACTATGGATATCTGATTATGTAGAGTTTCATATGTTTAACAGTCAATGGTCATGAGCTCATGTGGAAACAAATAATACCTTCCTAGTTAAGAGGGAGTGTTGATAGTTTGATGTAACTATGGAAGATATTATTTTGTATTTGTATTGGTCAAATATCGAGAAGGTTATTGTAATATTATTGTATAAATCGACTCAAAAGAAATTATTATTTTATTGTTATCCTTATTGTAAAAGTCAAAATGATGCCTCTTAAGGTTGTGTCTTTTCGGAAGTCAGTTATGTGTAAATAGAGGTCGAGTTCCTCTCATTTGTACACACACACACAACTCGCCTTCTCTTTTGTATTTGGAGCATAGAAAAGGAGGTATAGTGCAGGAGGTCTTGGTTTCCTGGTCTTTAGTATCTTGGTCTTGGTCTATTTGTGGAGAGATATAATGTGACATTGTATCGGTTGAAGGAATCTATACTGAAGAATTTGTTGTTGGGTTTTATCCCCCACGAGGGTTTCCCATGATATATCTTGTGTTCTTGATTGTTTATGGGGGTTGAATTAATCCACAAGAGAGGGGAGAGTATAGGATAATGGTAAAGAGGGTTCCATTGGGGAAGTACCCATGTCTATTAATTCACTCACATTCCTCAATTTTATTATCATTATGTGTTAATCTCTATTTTGTGATTGAGTGTCCCCAAAGCCAATCATTGAATGCATGTAAGAGGGTGGGTGTGATAAGTCACATCCCAAAGTTATTTGGATCATGGGGGTTGAGTACAATCATCTTGGGGAAGTGTGTGAGTCAACAAAGGTATCCAAAGGAGAGGAAATTCGTATGGGTAGCTATAAAAGTCTTAGAGAATCAAGTTTTTTGCATGAGCAGCAAGTAGAGAGAAAGAAGAGAGATCTTGAAGCTGGAAAATCCATGGAGGGAGAATTAAAGAGCATGTTGGAGCATTTTGGAGCATATTTGGAGTTGAATACTAAAGAGCCAGGTTGTCAGGCCTAAAGAGTGAACTCCTATGTGATTTTCACTATAACAACTAGTGTTTGTTGTTGTTTTGCTGGTAGTTTTCCTAGTAGAAAGTTCCCTTGAGTTCCTAGCTGAGAGATTCTTGATTACATGTCCCAAAGAGACCCTGATAAATGAATGGGACACCCAAGGGACTTATATTAGTGAAGGGTAACATTCCTTGGGTTGGGAAGGTTGAGAGGAAGAGAGTTGGTGGAAAATTGAGATAGTTGTAGAAGAATATCAGTGGGTTGTGGGAATTCTGAGTTGTGAGTGGACAGTGAGAGACCACCCTTTCTTGTGGGTTACTAGCCTCAAATTGGGGGTGATTTTTTGTTGAGATTTGGAACAACAAGTCTATGGTTGGATGGAACGTTCACCCCAAGAAGCTGGTTGCACAACTATTTTGAAAGATAAGTGGTTTATCTTGATGCTATGTTATTTTATGAGTTAAATTGTTGTGCATGAATTATGTGTATAAGACTTATTTATATGACATTGTAATTTAGTTTATTAGTTGCACTTCATATATATTTTAGCATGTTATAGATGCATCTAATTTATGGTAATAAACAATAGTTAAATTTGTATGTAATTATAGCTCGAAGCTACAAGAAATTAATTAGATAACTGAAATTACGTTTTTATGAGTATTTTGCACCATGATGTTCCTCGGATGGGTTGGGGAACGTTACATTATGGTATCAGAGCACATGGTTCAAATAATGTTCTTGTATGGGCTCGAACTATTTTGAGTTTGACAAATTTGTTTTTGCAAATTTTGTATGTGTCCAATTTGGGAAAAAACAGAGAAAAACAAAGTGAAATCCCCAAATTTGTGAGCAAAATTTGAGCTTAAATGACTCGTGATTGTCTAAGAGAGGTTCAATGGAGTAGATCCACACTTTTGCAGAGTTAAATTCTACCTGGAAGGTCAAAATTTGATTTTTAATGGTCGTTGTAGTGTTTAGTAGAGTTAAATGAATCGATGACTAAGATTACGTTTGATCGCGAGATCAATGGACGAGATTCACTTTAAATTTAAAAATTCATAAAGTTGCAGGTGTTTGAAAGGTTAAGTATATCAAAGGCTGAGATTCGTTTTCATTGGTTGGGAAATGAACAAATAGAAAGGCAGGATTCATTTTTGGTTGTTTTGAAGTTTAAACAGATTGACGGTCGAGATTTATTTTTGGCTATTTCGAAAAGGGATCAAATCAACGGTCTAGATTCATTTTCAGTCTTTGGGAGATTGGGGTCGATCAATGGCTAGGATTCAATTCATAGGTTTGTGATGTGGATATCGATGGTCCAAACTCATAAGGAATTTAGTCAAAAAAATTCTAAGTGTTGAAGTTCGCCAATAGAATTCGTCGATGGTCAATGGTCAGATCTGCGATTTTGGCAAAGTGTTGGAGTTGGCCAAAGGAAATCATTGACGGCAAATGCTTGATGGTCGGGTCGACCGATTGGAAAAGTATTTTGATCATCAATGGAAATTTTCGATGGTTGATGGGTCGATAGTCGGGCATCTGCCAATTCGACGAAATTTTTCAATCAAACAAGAGAAACAGTCGATGGTCGGGTGTCGACTAAATTGGAAAAGTGTTTTGATCATCCAAGAGAAATGGTCGATGACCGATGGAGAAAAGAGGCTGATGGTGTTTCATTCCACATAATCATCCATGTGTCATGCCACGTCAACATCCACGTGTTGTGACAAATCATCCAAGTTAATACGTTGGGATGTTGTATCATGCCATGCCAACAGTTTCCACGTTAGCACAAAATTGGTCGATGTTCGACGGTCAGGTCGGTTGGTTTATCAGGGTGTTACAAGTGGTTTCCAAGATAAATGAACGATGGTCAATGGGTTGATGGTCAGGTGTCAGCCAAATTGGTGAGGATTTTCATTCCTCAATGAAAATAGCTAACAGTCGATGGTCGGGTCGTTCGGTTTAGCATTGTGTTGTGAATCGGTTGTCAAGAGAATGGATTCATCGTCGACGGTCGGGTCAACGGTTTAGGAAAAATTTTTTGTGCATCCAAAGGAAAGTGTCGATCATCAATGGAGATTGAATAAACAGATCATATTACACCCTATTTGATATCAATGAATCAGATTTATATGAAATTTTCTGAATTTCTCATATTTTTGAAGGTCATTAACTTGCAGGGCAATTTTGAGGGCCTAAACAATGTTTTGAGGAGTTATAGTTTTTTAGACTGTAAGTGCCATAAGTACCACACAATATTTGAAGATTAAATAAAATATCTTGAGGATAGATTTCTAATGAGCTAATTTGTTTGCAAAACATAGATGATATGAGAAAGTTACAACCAAAATAGTAAGGGTAAAATTCCAATGCCAGATTACTTCCAGAGGGAATAACTCTTTGCTCAAAGGTTTGTTTGGGGAACGAGAGTAGTGTCTGGAAAGATTAGGAACCATAGAAAAGATCCATGGATCCAGATTAAGGATATGGGTATGTAAAAATGTGCAGGAAGAAAAATAAGACACTTACTTGTATCATACATGGGTAAATTGAGTAAAACATTCAAAACTTCTCCAGACCATAACTTTCAGCTCGGAGCTCGGATTTGAGAAAACAAATACTCACTGGAAATGTATTGAGGGGGAGAAGAGACATATCCAACCAGAATTTTGATTTGGGAAACAAATTTCCCAGAAATTAATAAATGTATTTATGTAATAGTAAAAGAGTGGAAATTGCAGCATGTAAATGTTATAACTTTTCGCTCAGGACTTAGATTGAGGCATGGGTACTGTCGTTGGAATTTTTTTTTAGAGAGGAATGCATAAAAGTAATTAGATTTTGATTTGGTTCATTATTTACTTCATAAATTGGGATAAATAGTAACATGTATTCTAATTGATAAATGTTTTATGCTATGAATGTTCTAACAGTAATTATCACATGTATATTTCTTGCAGAATTAGAGATACAGTAAAGAAAAATTGGTTCTTGTATGAGGATTGGAGTTATGGAAGATGCTTAGGGATATTACATCCATGAGGAAGAGATCATAGGTATTCATGTCAGCATGGGTAATGTTGAGACTAATTCTAATGGGAGAAGAGACATGCAGGCGCATGTAACTATGAGAAGCATGCATAGAGAAGTGAGAAGCTATAGCGCTGATAATGAAAGGATTATGAAGGCTCAATAAGAAATACTTAAAAGCTTGAATATTTTTCATAATCAAGTTGACAAATACTCTGGAACCAAGCAAGCATCTAGTGTTATCAAAGTGATTTCATCTAGATCCCAAAGAAAAATGGATTATCATGGGAATGACAAGAAGTCAAGAATCATGAGAAGGCACCATCATTATCCAAGGAAATCCACCAGAAGAACTCATGCAAGTTCAGGGTCTAAGGAGCATCCCAAGTATTTCTCTTGTCTGGAGGAAAAGGAGAAGGCTCGAGGAAAACATTTTTCAAGGTGACCTCAAGAAAATCAAACCACCAAATTTCAATGGTGAGCATAGGAAAGGAGAAGAGGCCAAGGTATGGTTGTTGGAAATGAAGAAATATTTCCAGCTGCATGATTACACATCCTGAGTAGAACATAGAATTGCAACCTACCACTTGCAAGGAAAGGCATCCATGTTTTGGGATCCTCTTAAGTAAGTCAAGCACCTTGATGAGATGAGGATATCATGGAGGAAGTTCAAAGGATATTTCCAAGAGAAATATTTGTCTGATCATTACTATCATATAAATATGAAGGAATTTGTAACACACCCAACCCCTAAATACCCTTTCTAGGGATGGGGCACCAATGTTTCGTGTTTCCTTGGTTCATTTTCGGTCCCTTACTAAGAAAGACTACCTTATTATGCTCTTTCGAAGTTTGCATCTCCCATTACACACTTAAACTAGCTAGTGGGGCCCTCCTCGTGACCTCGGGCTGGAAACCGGGAGCTAAGAGTCTACTTAGAAAAGGTTTAGGTGGTTCGAAACTCCCAGACTTCAGGAGTTCCAAAGGTGTTGTCTAATTTCCCAGATGATTGAACAATAGAGGAAATCAAGGGTCCCCGTTCTCTGTCAAGGTCCTATGATAAAAAGGGGCTTCGACATTCGACATGAAACACTCATTTTTCCCAATCCCTGAAGTCCTGAAATCTTGCCACGTGGCCTTAGCCCTTCAGAAATCAGCGTTTGACATTTAGCGTTGAACTTCCTATGTTTCAGTGTTTCGGTAGTCAACGGTCATTGTTGGTCCATCAGCATTCGGCGATCGATGACCGTCATTGGACCTTCCTTTATCAACCTACACTCAAATATCCTAGAATCTCACCATGTGGATTTGGCCCTTCGACAATCGAAGATTTATGTTGAGCGTTCCCATATTGTACCATGCCCAAAATATTTCAAACACTGAATTTATCCAAATTCTCAGAGTCTTGATTACGTCACCAGCTTGCATGTTGGCTAGGAGGGCACGAACTAGGAGTTGACACATGGCAAGGGTCAAAGGGTGACACATGTCCTCGATAGGAGGCGACATGTGTCATGCTCTAATAGGCACAATGGGTATGTGAATCATCCAAAAATGGGTGACACGTGGAATTCATAATGCAGGTCCATGTCACATCAAATGATGTCATCATAGAATGATAACTCCTCATTTCTTTATTCTAATGGTCTGTAAGATTCCACGTAGATCCACAGATCTACGGTTCTCATTACTTCGCAGCTCTGACTTTGGATCTTACTGAATCCTCTCAATGCAAATCCCAGGGGTGACACATGTCATCCTCTAACAAGCACAATGAGTATGTGAATCATCCAAAAATGGGTGACACATGGCACATGTAATGCGGTTCCACGTCACATCGAATGATGTCATCAATCCACATCATCATAGACTGATATTTGCTCAGTCCTTTAATCTAATGGTCCATAAGGTTCCACGTAGATCCATAGATCTATGGTTCTCATTACTTCACGGATCCGACTTCCTAGCTTACCGAATCCTCTCGATACAAATCCCCTGAAGAGCTAAGTCTCTGGAATCTCAGATCTAGCGCAACACATCCTCTTCCTATCAAGGACTGAGATGTATTTTGGCATTAGCGACTTTGGCGGTTTTGACTCCTTGAAAACCCTTGGCCAAATTATTTCGGAGTATGAAGTCTCTGAAACAGAGGATCTCTTTCCACATACTTATTCATCCAATGGTCCTCATCACTTCGATAGTTTGACATTCAAGAGTTCAACGTATATCTCTTGGATTTCCTTTCGGACCACGCCGGATCTATCGCCACGCGTGCCTAGAATCTACGGCTAAGATTTACTCTGGATTGTAGACCTTTAGGGGACACTCGCGCGTCTCTACATCGTTGAATACCCGAACTCCCAAATAAATGTGGATATGTGGACACATGTCCCTCCAGTTCGAGTGGTCCAGATTAACTTCGTGACTCTGGTATTTGGGAGTTTTGACACTAGACCATTCCTATTCTCTCGAAGTAGCGCTTTGTCGAAGCGCTTAACACTGTCCTTCCTACATCTTATCTAACGACTAAGAGATACTCATGTTGAATCCCTAGATCGATGGCCCTCGTCAATTCGTGACTTCAACCTTCAGCTAGTTTCAAGGATTTTGGAATCATAAGTCCCAAAGTCCCAAAGCGGGAAGAGATAGCTCCTTTCGAACTAGTGCATGGTTCCTAGGACCTAGTCACATGGGTCCTTTGGGAAAACTTAGGGGCTAAGCACAAATCCATTTTTGCAGCAAAGGGGTTAAGAACATGGGCATGAGCCCTCAGTAAAATGGGTGAATAGCCTGAAGGGAAAACGCCCCTTCTCCCACATAGATGAACTTGAAATTCCCACTAAGGTGAATTCAAAGGATCGAAAAGACTTAGATGTTTCAGTCAATCCTAACCCGATTCTCTTATGGATTCACATCCAATGACTCTCTAGCAATTAGACTGAGATAACTCAATTATCATATAAATATAACAGTTTACAGAAGCCAAAGAGAATTTCTAATAATTGTTCAAATATTGAAGGACTTAACCATAAAAACATACATTCATCATTGCATCCAATATATATATATA
>ML823284.1:18832-74434 GCA_009831015.1 Picea engelmannii | reverse complement strand
GTGCATTGCTATCCTCTTAGTGCCCAATTCTTTCAAATTTCTCAGACCCAAAATTAGTGCCTCATACTCAGCCACATTATTTGTACAATCAAAGGAAAGCTTGTAAGAGAAGATCTTGGAGCCCACCTTAAAAGGATTTATCCACACACCTACTCTAGCTCCTTCCTTCCTGAAAGCTCCGTCGAAACTCATATTCCACATTGTGTTCTCTGTGCGGTTTCTCTGATCTGTACACTCTTATGCTCAATGTGCGGCCTTATCTTCGATAGAAATGACAATATTTGGTTCCTCCCTTTCAAAACTTAAGTCATTGTAAAAAATAGAGGAGTCGATCTCGGTTTTGATAGAGTAGATAGTATTATTTTTTGGCTGTGTCTTTCTACTCACCATGTATTTGAGTAGCACCTCTTTGTACAATCTTATTTCTTGGCCAAAAACATGGATGGTGGCATAAGACATGTCCATATGAAGGGTTCCCTTTAATTTTGCAGCCCACGATCTGGATAACAACATGGAGAATTTTGGGGGGATGTCGACCTCCACCACGTCCATGACCAGATTCTTCAAAAAAATTTGAGATAGCGACACGACCAAATATTTGATCAGACCCAAACATTTCACCTTTCTTGAGTCGAAAGAGAAAAGATCATTATAGGGCATGGTGACGTCCAATCCTAACTCGTTCATGACCAACTTTGGCATGAGATTGTGTGACGCACCTGAATCCAGCATGGCGTTATGCAAAGTCATGTCATGGATTTTGAGGCTGACATAGAAAGGGGAAACATCCTCATTATCACCATTTTCTTCTACGTGTGGACTAAAACAAATGGCAGGGTGGTCATCCTAGACATTCAGGGTATTGGGAGCCTCTTCAATCTTCAAGATTTTAATGATCTGATCCCGATACTCTCCCTTCTTGATGAGATCATTAAAAGGAATGCAGATTTTAATGTTCACCATTTCATTTTCAAAGTTAAAGGGGGGAGGATATTTATCTACCTCTTTGATGCCCGTCTCCTTACTTTCCTTTGACGCTTTCTTTAAAACCTCCTACTTTGACTTTCCTTTCTCTGTCGCGTACCTTGCTAGATTGTATTTCTTTGGTTGGCTCACAAAAGTATTGTTCGCTTGAGGTTCTCTTGTCGGATTCATCTGTTGAGGATCTGCAGACGTCTTTCTACTCCTTAGGTTGTATTTCTTTTGAAACTGCATGATTTCATTGTGATATCTTTTCTTGAACTCCTTTGTTTCTGAAGACAATGTGTCCTCTGTCTCCAACATAATACCATCATTTGCGTCCATGAATTGATCATGTTCTCCCTTTGTCAAGAACATGTGTGTGCCCATGTCGTCGCAACAATGCATATGATCTTGGATCATCTGATCAAAATCTTCATTCACGTAATTTTTTTGGAATGGAGGTCTTATTTTTTTATCACCCTGCTCTCTCTAGTCCCTCTACTTGATCCGCGGGACCAAATCCCTTCTAAAGTTTTTATTTATGGGTTGGAAGTCATTTTTATCCCCGACAGTGGGCTTGTTCTCCATGGACATACTTTCCATCAACTTCTCCATAGTCTTCATCATCAAGTCAAACTTTTCATATGACAACCAAGACGTAGAGTGATGTGCGTCTCATTGGGGTTTCTTTCCATTTCTGTCAAAGTTTTTTTTGATATTTCCCAACGCCATCAGATTTACTTCACCTTCGATCATGTCACTCATCATAGTGCCTAAAGTAGTAGATATTCTTTCTCTTAGCAGCAAGTCAAAATCACTGTCAAAGGAATCAGTGTATCGAAGCTGCACAACTTTGGGAGGCGACTGGACTTCTATGGCGATTGAGTTGTATACCTTCATGAATCAGGACAATAACTCTTGCACCTTTTCCTATGGTGCTCTCTTCATATTGTTTTGTTGCGTTAGTAGTTGAAGAGGATTATTTTTGTCTCCCCATCTGGAAAGGAACAATGTTTCAAATGCTGTGAAATTGGGGATGCTCACTGATTGAAGGGCCTTAAACCACTTCCTAACCTCCCTGAAATAATTTACATGAAAAATATCATTTTAGCGTCTTCATGGTCGACCTCTTCTAGGTCAACAAAATCATTAAATCGATCTAAGTGCTTTTGGGCAGAGGCATTTCCTTCGGCATCATATAGCTTAATCCTCTGATTATAGTTCTGGGGAAAATCATGTAGTTGGAATGGTAGGGAAAGAGGGGAGAATGCGACAGCCATTACTCTAGGAGGGTTTGGAACTAGCATAATGCTCTGAGTGGGGATTACAATAGCTCACGAGATTGTGTTTGGTATCAAAGATTGAAACCTCTTCTCATCGAAGACTATCTCATCCAAGCAGGTTTCTGATTTAGACCTAAACAAGGTTTGTTCGAACAATGTATCGAAATCAAGGTTGTTTATGCTTTGTAAACCATCCTTGGGTAAGGATAAGTTTTTTCCAGGTAATAGAACGGGTCTGGTACCTGTTCCTTTTCCTTGCGCAAAAGTTTTTCGGGATCAGACATAGGTGCTACAATGTCTAGATTAGGATTGGATCTGGTATAAATTGTCTTTGGAGCCATGATTTCTGAGTCACTAGGGTAAAGGTTTCAACCAATATAGATGTTTGGCCCACTGTTACCCTTAGGGGTCAAAAATATAGCTTTAATCATTCTCCCTGGGAAAGTTTTATTCAATTTCGTCCCCGACAACGGCGCCAAAATGTTAGCACTCTGTAAATTCATTTGGTTGAGAAAACAAATGACAGAGGAAACCTACATACCAACTTTAAGATGAGAAACTAGCCTTTCCAACGTAGAGAGGGCTCTCTCTGGGACTTAGTATCTAACAGATAATGGATTTGAATTGTCGGCTAGTTTTATTGCGTTCGTGCAATGTTTATCGTTCTATTGGCAAGGGAATACAAAACCTTGGGCCATGGAGTAAAATTCCATAAAGCGAGAGAAATAAATGGCTTGGTAAATAAAATTTGAGAGGATAAAGGCTAAGCAGACAATGGTATTTCAGTTCAAATTTTTTGTGAGTGGCGAGAGAAAAATACATAAAGCAACTCAGAGCACCATTAGAGATGAATTCTAAATTACTTAGAAGAAAACACAGGCATTTAAATGGCGAATTCTAAAGCACCACACAATGAATTCTAGACTTAGTAAACATTCTAATTTAAATAGAATACATACATGGATATACATAAAACATGAAACACGTACATAAGAGAGATCACAATACATCAAACAACCACCATTATAATATTTTCATCAAAGTATCAGGACCTTTGCATTATATTTCAATCGGGTTTGAAAGTTACATTCAACAGTCATTGTCTACACTACTTTTCCAACCAACATGACTTACATTGAAAATATGCAATATATAGAAAATGATGTGCCTCTTGGGCTGCCATGCCCCAACTACTACTCCTAGAATTTCATCTCTGGTTATTCCCTGCCAAACGATCTTTCAAATGGGACTTAATAAGAATAGGAACTTGAATGTACCCAATAATTTCATAACCAATGTCTTTACCATGATCGTTCCTTCATCAACAAGATTCCATCATTAAGAAGTGATGCGTCAACACTTCACCTTTGAAGGCTCACCCGAACGATTGAGCACTTTGTCAGACTTCTGCCACCCATTGTAACGGGATTTGATTGATGTCATGTGATCATTGGTTGTGGTATGCATGTGGTGGGTTGGTATGGTGGGTGACTGTGGACTGTCATTTGTGTTTTCCATATGGTGAAGACGGTCAGGGGACCACACATTTCTTTCAAAATTGTTGTGCATTCCTCTTACACTTGTCCTTCTCGACAGGTGGGTTTTTCAGTATTTGCATTGTGTGGATACAGGTTAGGTTCCTTGCTTCCCGACAGGAGGCAGGACATGGGGAGGGAGGAATTCTTGGACTTGAATGATGCTGCATTATCCGTGATGACCTTGACAAGGCACCCGAACCTAGACAAGATATTGGTCTCCAGAAACTTAATGGTAACCGTTTCGATAGCTTTCCTTGTGGGGACTGCTTCGATCCATTTGGTGAAGTAGTCCGTGGCCGTTAGTATCCATCTATGCTACACCGAGGATGGTGGATGTATTTTTCCTATAAATTCCAGACCCCATTACCTGAATGGTGCTTCTATAGAGATATGTTTCAATGACAGAGGTTGCAACTTTCTCTTTCCATCGAATATATGGCATTCATGGAAACTGGAAACTTCCTTGTATACATCTGTGAAAATACCGGGCCAATAATATCCTGCCCTCAAGATTTTATGCGTGGTGGTTTTCCATTAATGATGCCTCCCACAGTCCCCTTTGTGGAACTCCTTGATATCTCATTCTGTGTCTTCTTTCAACAAACAATTTAGCAAGATCCTTCCTAGATATTTCCAATACAGAGAGTTATCTAGGATGCAAAACTTAGCAGCCTTCAAGATTAAAAACCTAGCTTTGGTTTTTCTTAACCCTGGAGGGGCTTACAAATTTCTCAACACATAAATGATATCTGTGTACCAAGGTGAATCAATTAACTTCTAAGATACCTGCGAGACTGCTTCTTCTTGAGGGTTTTCTGACAGATCAACAATGAAGTTTATTCCTAGAACATCACAGTTCGACTATGCCATTAATTTTGTGAGCCCGTGATCCTTAATCAACTTTGTGGGATTGATTTCGAGGTCATATTCCAACATGAATATGATCCATTTACCTCTTCTCCCCTCAGGGTCAAGCTGAGTTAGGATGTCCGTGATGAAATCGCTAGGCACGCAAACAATGACACGGGAATGCAGTATATAAGTCATGAATTCCTTGAGGGATTTCACCAAGGCGTATGATTTTTTTCCCATGATATCATACCTCAGTGGGGAGTCTCTCAATGTCCTTCTAAAATAGGCTATAGGTTTTTTGAGATTCTTCTCATCCTTCTGTAACAATATGCCAACGATGGTGTGCTCTGAGGCAAGGGAGAATAAGATAAAATCCTTTGTGAAATTTGGGCTGGCTAATACAAGAGATTTGGTCAGTGCCACCTTGATGTCTTCAAACGATTTCCTGGATTTAGGGATCCATTTTATCTCATTACCTTTTCTGAGCATACTCGTGATGTGCTTTATAATTTCAGCTAGATTCATAATGAACCTTCTCATAAAATTCACCTTTCCCAGGAAGGAATGCACCTCTTTCTTGCTCCGAGGATTTTTTATCTTCAGAATCCCTTCCACCCTGCTGGGTCTATCTTTATGCCTTCCTTTGAGATGATGTGCCCCAACAATTTTCCTTCTTGCATTCCAAAATTTGAATTTTTTGGATTTAAAGATATGTCGAACTTTCTGCATTTCTGGAAGACCTTCTTTAGATGCTCAATATGTTGTTCATCAAAGTTAGAAAATACCGTGATGTCGTCCAGGTAGATCATGATAAAATTTTCTTTCTCCTCGGAAAATGCTATATCCATATCCCTCTGGAAAGTAGCTCCAACGTTCATAACACAGAAAGGTATCTTTGCATACATGAATGTACCCCATGGTGTCGTAAAGGTTGTCTTTTACCGATCGTTTGGGTGTACCATGATCTGATTGTAAACGGAAAAACCATCTAGCATCGACATTTTCTGGCATCTAACTACCTTCTACATGATTTAGTCCATCTTAGGAAGCAGGTAGTTGTCTTTGAGGGATACTCTGTTCAGGTTCCGAAAATCCACGCATAACCTTATTTCGTCGCTCTTCTTCCTTATAGGCACTAGGTTGGCCACCCATTTTGAAAATATCAAAGAAATAATAATTTTTGGCATCAAATAGTTTCTTTACCTCCTTTTCAATCAACGACAACAACATGGGATTGATCCTTCTTAGTTTTTTCTTGAAATCTTTTTGATCCTCTTTGATAGGAATGACGTGTTGAATCACTCTAGTGTCATAGACTTTCAAGTCTTCATAATTCCACGCAAAAACACCATGAAAATATTTCATGAGGTTCATATATCTCTGCTTGATCTTCGGACTGAGTGTGTTTGAAAATTTGATTATCTTTGTATTATCATTGGTCCTGATGTTTCAATCCTTGACATATTCATCATTCCCAGTGATACTGGGATTTCTAGCTACATCGTTTTCATCAAAATGTTTTTCTAATGAAACCAATCCTTTGGGGATGATATTTTTTTTTAGTTGCATTATATCCCTTCCAGCTATCTCATTCTGAAATGGGTCGTCGTCACTTCACGCAGATGCGTCTTCATATTCTTTGCAACATCACTCATCATTGATGTTTACATTAGCGAACTCGTCGCTCATTTGGAGGAATCTCTCCACCTGTTTGTCATCTTCAAACACCTGCTAATACTTGATATTATCGGGTACCGCGGGCATGTATTTGACTTCAATCTCATACTTCCTGTTGGGGAAAATTGGAATTTTGAACACTGAAGGTGAGGTGGCCAGGGCATTCGCAATTTGATTCTGCCCCCTTGGGATCACTGAAAAATTATACTTTGAGAACTCTTCGAGGAGGTCCAACACTAGATTCATATCTTCCCTTAGTATCGGGTTCTTGGACTGGTATATACCATTCACTTGATCTATGATGAGCTCAAAGTATCCATGCACCATTATCCTCTTAGTGCCCAATTCTTTCAAAGTTCTCAGACCCGAAATTAGTGCGTCATACTCAACCATGTTATTTGTACAATAAAAGGTGAGCTTGTAAAAACAGAGCTTGGATCCCACCTTGGGAGGATTTATCCACACACCGGATCCAGCTCCTTCCTTGCTAAAAGCTCTGTCGAAACTCATATTCCAAATTTCGTTCTCCACGTGGTTTCTCTGATCTGCACACTCTTCTTCTCGATGCACAACCTTATCTTCGACATACATGATAGTATTTGGCTCCTCCCTTTCAAAACTTAAGTCATTGTAAAAAATAGAGGAGCCAATCTCGGTGTCGACAGAGTAGATAGGATTATTGTTCGATTGTGTCTTGCTACTGACCATGTCTTTGAGTAGCACCTCTCTATACAGTCTTCTTTCTTGGCCGAAAACAGGGATGGTGGCATAAGACATATCCATCTGCAGGGTTCCCTTTAATTTCATGGCCCACGATATGGATAACAACATCCCGAATTTTGGGGGGATGTCGACCACCACCACATCCATGACCAGATTATTCGACAGAATTTGAGATAGCGACACGGCCAAATATTTGATCAGACCCAAAAAATTCACCTTTCTTGAGATGAAAGAGAAAAGATCCTTATAGGGTCTGGTGACGTCCAAGACTAACTCACCCATGACCACCTTTGGCATGATATTGTGCGATGTGCCTGAATCCAGCATGGCGTTATGAAAAGTCATGTCATGGATTTTGAGGCTGACATAGAAAGGGGGAACGTCCTCATTATTGCTAGTTTCTTCTACGTGTGGACCTAACAAAATGGCAGGGTGGTCGTCTTGGATGTTCAGGGTATCAGGAGCCTCTTCCATCTTCAACATTTTAATTATCTGATCCTGATACTCTCCCTTTTTTATGAGCTCATTAGAAGGAACAGAGATTTTAATCTTCAGCATTTCATTTTCAAAGTTAAAGGGGGGGTAGATTTATCTACCTCTTTGATGCTCGTCTCCTTACTTTCCTCCGACGCTTTCATTAAAGCCTCCTCCTTTGAATTTCCTTTCTCTGTCGCACCCCTTGCTAGATTGTCTTTCTTTGGTCGGCTCACAGAAAGATTGTTCACTTGAGGTTCTCTTGTGGGATTCATCTAGTGAGGCTCTGCAGATGTATTTCTGCTCCTGAGGTTGTATTGCTTTTGAAACTGCATGATTGCTATGTGATATACTTTCTTTCTTGAACTCCTCTGTTTTCAAAGACAACGTGTCCTCAGTCTCCAACATAATACCATCATTTGCATCCATGAATTGATCGTGTTCTCCCTTCGTCAAGAACATGTGTGTGTTTGTGTCATTGCAACAATGCATCTGATCTTGGATCATCTGATCAGAATCTTCATTCGCATAATTTTTTTGGAATAGAGGTCTTATTTGTTGATCACCCTGGTCTCTCTGGTCCCTCTACCTAATCCACGAGACCAGATCCCTTATAAAGTTTTGATTTATGGGTTGGAAGTCATTTTTCTCCCTGGCAGTGGGCTTGTTATCCATGGACATCCTTTCCATCATATTCTCCATAGTCTTCATCATCAAGTAAAACTTTTCATCTGACGACCAAGACGTAGAGTGATGCATGTCTCCTTGGGGTTTCTTTCCATTTATGTCGAAGTTTTTTTTGATATTTCCCGACGCCATCAGATTTAATTCGACTTCGATTGTGTCACTCATTATAGTGCTTAAAGAAGTAGATCTTCTTTCTCTCAGCAGCAAGGCGAAATCGCTGTCAAAGGAATCAGTGTATCGAAGCTGCACAATTCCGGGAGGTGGCTAGACTTCTATGGGGATTGAGTTGTATACCTTCATGAATTGGAACAAGAAATCTTGCACCATTTCCTCTGGTGCTCTCTTCATATTGTTGTACTACGTTAGTAGTTGCAGAGGATTATTTTTGTCTCCCCATCTGGCAAGGAACGATGTTTCAAACGCTGTGAAATCGGGGATGCTTGCTACTCGAAGGGCCTTAAAACACTTCCTAACCTCCCTGAAATACTTTGCATGAACAATCTCATTTTCACGTCTTCATCATTGACCTCTTCTAGGTCAAAAAAATCATTGAACCAATCTAAGTGCTTTTGGGCAGAGGCGTTTCCTTCGACATCATATAACTTAATCCTCTGATTATAGTTCTGGGGAAAATCATGCAGTTGGGATGGTAGGGAAAGAGGGGCGAATATGGCAGCCATTAATCTAGGAGGGTTCAGAACTGGCATATGCTTTGATTGGGGATTACAACAGCTCACAGGATTCTGTTTGGTATCAAGGATTGAAACCTCTTCTCATCGAAGACTATCTCATCCAAGCAGGTTTATGATTTAGACTATAATAGGGTTTGTTCAAACAGTGTATCGAAATCAAGGTTGTCGATGCTTTGTAAAATGTCCTTGGGTAAGGATAAGTTTATGTCTAGGTAATAGAATGGGTCTGATACTTGTTCCTTTTCCCTATGCAAAAGTTTTTTGGGATCAGACATGGGTGCTACAGGGTCCGGATTAGGATTGGCTCTGCTATAAACTATCTTTGGAGCCAGGATTTCTGAGTTGTACTACTCTATGCTACAAGTCTCATTCAATGGAGTCGCTAGGGTAAAGGTTTTATCCAATATAGATGTTTGGCCCACTATTACCCTCCAGGGTCAAAACTATAGCTTTATTCATTCTCCCTGGGAAATTTTTATTCAATTTCATCCTCGGCAACGGGGCCAAAATGTTAGCACTCTATAAATTCGTTTGGCTGAGAAAATGAATGACAGAGGCAACCTACAGACCAAATTTAAGACGAGAAACTAGCCTTTCCGACCTAGAGAGGGATCTCTCTGAGACTTAGTCTCGAACATATAATGGCTTTGAGTTGTCGACTAGGTTTATTGCATTCGTGTAGTGTTTCTAGTTTTGTTGGCAAGGGAATACAGAACCCTGGGCCATGGAGTCAAATTCCAGAAATCAAGAGAAATAGATGGCTTGGTAACTAAAACTTGAAAGGATAAAGGCTAATCAGACAATGGTCTTTCAGTTCAAATTTGTTGTGCGTGGCGAGAGAAAAATACATAAAGAAACTCAGAGCGCCATTAAAGATGAATTCTAAATTAGTTTGAAGAAAACACAAGCGTTTAAATGACGAAGTCTAAAGCACCGTGCAATGAATTATAGACTTATTAAATGTATTGATTTAAACAAAATACATACATGGATATATAGAAAATAGGAAACAAGTTCATAAGAGAGATCACAATACATCAAATCACCACCATTAGAATATTTTCATCAAAGTCTCAGGACCTTTGCATTATATTTCAATTGGGTTTAAAAGTTACATTCAACAGTGTTTGTCTACACTACTTTGCCAACCAACGTGGATTACATTGAAAAGTTGCAATATATAGAAAAAAAATGTGCTTCTTGGGCTGCCATGCCCCAACTACTACTCCTAGAATTTCGGCTCTGGTTATTTTGTACCAGATGATATTTCGAATGGAAATTACTAAGAATAGGTACTCGACTGTACCCAATCATGTCATAACTGACGTATTTACCATGATCATTCAGTCATCAACAAGATTCCATCATTAAGAAGTGATGTGTCGATGCTTCTCCTTTGAAGGGTCACCCGAACGATCGAGCACTTTGTCAGACTTTTGCCACCTAGTTGATCCATATTTTATGAGTAGAACGAAATGAATACAGATTATTAATAGGTTCTTAACACGAAATAACAGAGATACAGTAAAACTGGTTTTTTATTCAATAATGAAATAAGTTGAAACTGTAAAATGCAACAGAAACAAGCTTGCTGGAATGGTGGTGACTTATCTCTGAGAAGAGAAATGACAGTTGCGCTCATTCGCAAGAAGATGAATACAATGAATCTCTAAAGGCCTTTTTACAATAAGCAGGAATACCAAAAACCTAACCCTGGGAGATGAAGCGCCAAAAGTCATGTGGGCCCCGTTTGGGTAAGTTAGTACATCAACTTCTCGGGGTCATAACTCTTACATACGAACTCCGTTTTAGGCGTATGATAGCCCATTGGAAATGTATTGTCGAGGATATTCATTTTAGGCGCAATATGGAAGGAACTTCCATATTGCAAACCTGTTTTCCCAAAAAACATCGTTTAGGGCCTCAAATCGGCTCCGGAAGTGAAAACTACTAAAAATAGTAAATTACCAAAATTTCCAGAAAATTGTTTTGAGACAGTTGGAAAAGGTGGGTGGCCACCGATATCCACCTGGATCAATCCTCCCTCTTCAGGAATAAGTGGTATCCATTGCATTGAGGTCCCCCATCAGATGAGGAAATTTCTGCTGAATTTGGCCCAGGGTGAGCCACTTGCCTTGGTGCAGGAGTTTCCCTGCTTTGACGACTCGATAAAGTTGGATCCTTTGTTGTTGAGTGCCCTTGATTTGTGTGTCCACAATATGATCATTGGATGCATGTTGTATGCAGACGGGGTTGAGCTCTATTGGTGTCAATTTTTCTGCTACTTCTGAGGTGTCCAATAATGGTGGGAAATAAGGGCGAAGGAGATCCATGTTGAACACTGGGTGCAGGCCAAGGAAAGGAGGAATGTTTAGCTCAAAATAATTATCCCCCACGGCCTTGTTGGTGGTGTATGGACCATAACAGAGTGGGCTAATCTTTCGATGGGGTCTTGTAAGGCGTTCTTTCTACAAGTGCAACCAAACTTTGTCGCCCACCTGAAACTTATGTGGCACTCGATGTTGATCATGGTGTTGTTTGTACTTGTCATTGGACTTCTGTAGGATATCCTGAACCTGTTGGTGGATGTGTTGGATCCCTTCAATGAACCAGGTGGCTTTGTCAGCTTCAGTTGGAGCAGGAGATGATTTGGTTGAGGTGACCACAAGGGGAAGTGCAACATCTATGGGACCCTATGTTTGGAATCCCAACCCCACCTAAAAAGGGTTGTGGCCGGTTGAGCTATGTAGGGATCGGTTGTAGCTATGTTGGACATAGGGAAGGATCATGTCCCATGTGCGAGGGTGCTTGGAATTATACATGTGAAGGATATGCACAATCATTCGATTTATGACCTTGGTTTGGCCATTTGTCTGGGGGTGGAAGGTTGTGGATTTGGTGAGTTTGGTGTCCATCAGTGACTAGAGGCCTGACCAGAATGTGCTGAGAAATTGATTGTCCCGATTTGAAACAATAGTTTGTGGGAGTCCAAAATGTACCCAGACTCGTTCAGAGAAGAGCTTGGCAGTGGCCTCTGTTGTGATGCTCTTTTCACAGGCAACCATAATCGCCATCCTAGAAAAGTGATCAACAACCATGAAAACACAGTCATTTCCTCACTTGGTGGATGAGAGGCACGACATGTAGTCCATTGAGATGGATTTCCATAGCCTGTCAGGAGTAGGAAGAGGGGTGTACAGGCCCTATTTCTTAGTGGTCAGTTTGGCAATAGCGCAGACAATGCAGGACCTGATATACTTGTTGACCTCCTGTCGAATTTTCAGCCAGTAGAAATGTTTCTGTAGCATTGCCATTATCTTTTCGATGTCGAAGTGTCTTGCCACCCGACTATAGTGGGCTTCCTATATCAACTTTGCTCGCTCTCTTGATGGAACATAGATATGGCCCAGACGACACAAAAACCCATCCTGAAGATGGAAATTATCGACAACCACGTTTGCACCAAACATTTGGTAGGTGGTGGCGAAGTCTGGGTCTGTCTCATAGATTTGGGGCCATCTAGAGGTCTCATGGCCGCAAGAGTCTAGCATCGTGGTGAGTGTCGCGACTGGCGGTATGCTGAGGAAATCTATGATGCGATTGGTGCTTTTTGTTTTATACTTGATGTTGAGGTGGAATTGCAACAAGTATGTGGACCACTTTTGATGGCGGTCACTCTACAATTTTCCTTCTGTCTGCATGAGCTGCAATGGCTTATGATCAGTGTGGATGACTATCTCCTTCCCAAGAATGTAATGTATCTACTAGAGGTAGGCTTGCACAATGGTTTACATTTCTTTGTCGTAAGTAGGGTACTTATGGATAACATCAGATAGTGTCTCACTATGATAGGCCACAGGGTGGCCGTGCTGAGTGAGAATGATTCCCACAACATAGTCTGAAGCATCTATCTTGATCTCAAAGGGTTTTTGTAGGTCTGGTAGTGAAATTACTGAGGCTGAGCACAAATGTTGCTTCAAATCATCGAATGCTTGTTGCTGGGATTGGCCCCACACAAATTTCTCCTTACCACCACCCCTGGTTATTTGGCTGAAGGCCCATGCAATATGGGAGAATCCCAACACGAACTTGTGCTAGAAATTGGCAAGGCCCAAGAAGCTCCGAAGCTCAGTGAGTGTGGTTGGGGTTCGCCAGTAACGGATGACTTGGATCTTGGGTGGATCCACATGTGCGCCATGTTGATCAATGATGTAGCCTAGGTAATGGACCCTGTCCATGCCGAAGGATCATTTTTCCAAGTTGGTGTATAGCTTGTGATTCTACAGGGTGTGTAGAACCTGCTGAATATGCTACAAGTGTTCGGCCAAAGTCTTGTTGTAAATGAGAAAGTCATCCATATACACCACTACAAAAGTATTGGTGAATGGTCATAGGATATCATCCATCATCCTCATGAAAGTGGCCGGAGCATTTGTCAAAAAAAAGGGCATGACCAACCATTCAAAAAGGCCTTCCTTTGACTTGAAGGCGGTCTTCCATACATCTGTCTATTATATTGGGACCTGGTGGTAGCCAGACTTCAGATAAATCTTACTGAAGTATTTGGCCCCCATGAGTTGATCAAGGAGGTCGTCGATTCGGGGAATCAGGTACTGATTTTTCACTGTGATTTTATTCAGAGCTCAGTAATCAATGCAGAGTCACCAGGTTCCATCTTTCTTCTGTACCAGCATGATTGGGCTCCCACAAGGTGATGAGCTGGGACAGTTGTGCCCCTTGTGGAGCAGTTCTTGGATTTGTCGCTTGATCTCCTCATTCTCTAACAAAGAGCAACGATAGACTAAACCATTGGGTAGCGGTGCACCAGGGGTCATATCGATGGGGTGCTTGACCTGGAAGTGTAGAGGTACCCCGGTAGGTGAGCATAAGATATCTGAGTATTATTCCACAACCTTATCTACTTGCTTCTGCTATGTGGAGAGGTCGACCACAGAAACCCTGGATGTGGTTGTGATCTTTCGCTTATTATGAGAGTGAATCACGAAGAAGAAAAAATTCCCCTGAGAGATGACCTTCCTGCATTGCTTAGTAGAGATCAAGGAAATAGCACTAGGTGGGACTGCCTCGGGCATCTTGTATAATTTCCTATTCAAAGTAATAATAACACTATGATTCCTAGACTCATATACAACATGATGTTTCCATAAATAAGGTTGGCCCAAAAGAACATCACAAACTTCGAGAGGAAAAACATCACACAATACCTCGTCTTTGAAGGGCTTGATGTCATATGACAGTCGGCAATATTGGTTGACGCAGAGATTGCTTCCTTGGCGAAGCCATCCAATGGTGTAGGGTTGTGGGTGCGGCATTGTTGGCAGGGCCAGTCGCTTGACGACCTCTACTGAGATGAGGTTCTTTTGGCTACCGCTATCAACGATGAAGTGTAGTGGGGTGCCTTTTACCCACATCTGTGAATGGAAGAGGCACTCTCCTTCTTCGGGCTCATATGGTTCACCAGGCTGGAGCTTGGTGGTAGCAACGGTGGCACTGGGTTCTCCGTCAACGATCCATCTTCCCCTTTCTAGTTCTGGCTCAGAGTTAGAATCTGCATATGATTCAGAGGCTTTCACTTCGGCCACTAGTGACTTCTTTGAGCGACAATCAACAGTGTTATACCAAGGGCTCTTATCATGGAAGTCACACCACTTCCTGGTATCTTTCTTTGTCTTTTTGGTGTCCTGCTTTGCTTGCGGCTTGGACTGGTTGTCCTGATACTGCCCATATTTTCTTTGTCCTTTCTTTTGTGGATTGGGGCCATCCTTTCCTAGATTTTTTTGTGAGGGTTTCCCAGGCCCAAATTGTCGTGTCTTTTGTTTGAGATTCTGCTCGATTTTGACGACATATCGGTAGGCCGCGCCCAAGGATGAGATGCCTAGAAATTCCATTTTGGTATGGATGTATCTATGCAGAGCACCACGATACTAGAGCACCAGATGTCGCTCCAAATATTTGATACCCATCTTGGTGCGCAAGGTATGGAAGATATTTATGAAATATGGCACTGCTTGGTCTCTTTCTTGTCGCAGTGTGGTCCTTTTGGTATACAAGTCGTCATAACTTCCAACAAGGTAGTATTGTTCCTTAGTAACATCCCTGAAGGATTCCCAGGTGGTTGTGACAATAAATAATGAGGGTTCCTCTGTTTCCTTTTGCTCACAGAAAGTTTCCCACCAATCTTTGACATGGGGAATGACTTTGAGGAGTGCAAAAGTAATGTTTTCTCTATTCAAAAAGTTATGGATGGAAAAATACCCTTCTAGCAGGTTCAACCACTTTTCTACAACATATGCGTCTATCTAACCTTCAAATATAAGAATATCGAAGTTTTTTTGTACTTTGAAGGGGGCGGCGCTTTCGTTCGAAGAAGATGTGTCACCTGTTGGTATCCGCCGAAGGATTTGCACGAAACTATCCATCATCCCGTTCCTCTATTGCGTGAGGGCTTCCTCAATCAACAGTTTGAAAGGATCTCTTGTCCTATCATATTTCTTTTATCCTGCCATGAGAGGTCGCTTGGGCGTGCGGGAGATTTTTTCCTCAAGAGAAACAAGCTCAAGACCCAACTCTTTGTACTCCAACCTCGTTGGGGACATGCATTAAGAAAACAATGAACAAACTTCTCTGATACCACTGATATGGATTTTATGAGCAGAAAAAAATGAATACAGATTATTAACAAGTGCTTAACACAAAATAATAGAGATACAGTAAAACTGGTTTTCTATTCAATAATGAAATAAGCTGAAACTGTAAAATGCAGCGGAAACAAGCTTGCTGGAATGGTGACGGCTTATCTCTGAGAAGAGATGTGGCATCTACACTCATTCGCAAGAAGATGATTACAATGAGGCTCTAAAGGCCTTTTTACAATAAATAGGAATGCCAAAAATCCTAGACATCCAAAAACCTAACCCTAGGAGATGAAGTGCCAAAAGTCACGTGGGTCCCGTTTGGGTAAGTTAGTACATTAACTTCCTGGGGTCGTAACTTTTGCATACGAACTTCGTTTTAGGCGTATGATAGCCCGTTGGAAAGGTATCATCGAGGAGATTCATTTTTGGTAAAATGTGGAAGGAAATTACATATTTCAAACCTATTTTTCCAAAAAGATCATTTAGGGCCTCAAAATGGCCTCGGAAGTGAAAACTGCTAAAAATAGTAAATTACCAAAATTGCCATAAAATTGTTTTGAGCCAGTTGGAAAAGGTGGGTGGCCACTGATATCCACCTAGATAACTAGTGTAATGGGATTTGATAGATGTCATGCGATCATTGGATGTGGTATGCATGTGGTAGGTTGGTATGGCAGGTGACTATGGATTGTCACTCGTGTTTTCTAGATGGTGACGATGGTCAGAGGACCACACATCTCTTTAAAAATTGTTGTGTGTTCCGCTTACACTTGTCCTTCTCGATAGGTGGGTTTTTCAATATCTGCGCGATGTATATCCACCACACGGATACCCATCAGGTTCCTTTCTTCCCAGTAGGAGGAAGAACACGAGGAGGGAGGAATTTCGCACCATGTTCAAAAAGACAAAAACAAGGTCGGGTCAATTATGCTTCTGGCCTTATCTGCAGTCTTGATATTCTAAGCGTTTTCTTGAGGGACCAATTTCACCTTTTCATATTATTTACCTGTCTTTGCAAGACCTCGTTCCCCTTCAGCTTCGTTTGAGCACTGACCATATCTGTAGGAGCGTTTTCCATGGTCGGTCCACATTCCTTGAAATGCTCCACGATTTTCTCTTTTGATATTCTCTGCTCCTCGTGCAGTTGGATGATAATGTCTTGCGCTTCTCTGAGTTGTCTCTTGAGAAAATTTGTATTCACTTCTCGACTCTGCGATGCTGATGTATTGACAGTCCTTTCCACTAACTACTTTCTCAATTCCCTATTTTCCTGGTACAAATCGACAATAGCGAGTTGCGCTTGCCTTAGCTATTGCAAAGGCTCCCGAACATCCATGATTTCAGTGCCAGGCCTTCTTCGTCTGTCAAAGATTTTCTGTCTTGAAACCTCAATAGGTTCTAGATGAACAATGCGCATGAGTAACTTCTCAGCAACCGATTGGGCGCAGGTTTTGTTTGGAGATTGGGCCTCCCCAAGCTCCTTGTTCTTCCTTGGCTTGCCTCTTTTACAGGGTTTTGGCTGTTGGGGAGACAAGACTTCCATTATCTTTCCTTTTCCCGCAGCCCCGTCTATTTCCGCCTCCACGCAGCAAGATGATGCTTCTCCCATGGGTAGAGGGGGATCTCCTTTGGGGTCCCTGGGGATATCGGCTGAAAGAATAAAGGAATCCCAATCCTTTCCCAGTCGCCTCAATTCCTCAACTATCAACAATTTGATTAGTGAGATATGGGATAAGTTCTTATTTGGCTAGTTTGCTTCGGCTTGGACGTTGTTCGCCATTCCTCCTAGACTTTGGTGCAAGAAGAAAGGTAAGTTCAATGACCTCTTACCTGTGAAATGCATCAATATTATGATGTGATGTGGGTATATTATGCCTGACCTTCTTTCACAGGTGAAATACTTTCTAATCATTTTCAGGACTTTCTGAAAAGGCTCCCGTAGATACTGACTTGGAACACTCATTCCGATTTTCTTGTTCAGGCAGTTTGGTTTGAGTGAATTCTTCATAGCATAGCACGTCTAAAGGCATTCCCTTAGACCACCTCTCACTGCATGGAGGGATCTCCGTCGTGGTTGACATAGTTTTCTTCATCACCCAGAATGTGATTCCTGCAATAACCGTGCGGAACCCATTAAATATGAGCGCGAACTGTTCTGTCAGTTTCACGTTGTATCCTTGGATTTTCTCACAATAGTGCTTGCATCTAACCTGTTCGAAAGATGCCTTGACATTTGGATCTTCGTTGATCAACGCCAAGTCTTGAGGCTCGGGCCTCACAGTTCTGCCACTTCGCACCCTCTTCCTTATGTTTTGGGATGTCGTCATGGTGCAATGTGTGTTTTTTATGTGCACGTGATAGTGAAAGATGACACCCCCTTCACGCGACAAATGGATAATGATATTCTTAGCCCAGACCTGTCGGAGGGGAGGTAGCAAAAATTTGCGCAATAAGCAAAAATGACTTTAGGAATTCACTCTGCGGCCCCTAGGCACCACAAAGACTCTTGGTGTGGGAATGGGTCGGTGTCGTGACAATGATGACGATAGGCTCGTCACAATAGGGGAGCGTGACATAGACTTTTGGCATGACAAAAACTCTGAGGATGAAAGGATCATTGTGAGAGGACTTGTCGCTCGACAAACTAGCTTGTGACCAACTCTGACAGTTTCCGAGCAATGATTCAAGATGGAAAAAACCATGAAAATCTTGACTGACCAGGTTTGTGACATAGTTGATGGAAATCGAATTTCCCGTAGTGAGAAAACTCAGTGCTTGCAAGAAAAATTATAGACAATGCATAAACTCGGATGGTAAAATAGATACACGCAGAACGACTGACATTTATAGCTGAACGAACGAGGGATGGAATCATGGCAGAGGACATTGAATCCATGGTGATGAGAAGTTTGGTAGCAGGCTGAATATTTGCGCAACACGCTCGTGTGACGGGTACACTTCAGAGTGTGTAAAGTACATATGATAAGAGTTTCAAAGTATACGTGATATGAGCACCATGATTTCTTGTCCTTTCTAAGTTCATAATGAGGTGATGATTGTCATTATATCTGCCGACGTGACCCTTACTCTAACAACTTGCCTTGACCTTTGGAACATAGAATCCCTCTTTCTGACAGGGCCTGACCTTTTGGGAAATACCTTTACAATTTACACATGTTTGATTATGACACCCTTTCCCGACTCCAAGGCCAAACCGACCACTTGTGGACTTCGACCCATTCATTTTTCAGTACCTGACCTCACATGCTTTGACACATGGACCATGACTCATCTAGGACTGACTCTAACTAAAAAATGACAGCGCTAACAAAAGTGACCACACCAGGAGGAACACCTCAAAGAAGGCTCGGCATGGAACCAAGAGACACTCGGGGGAGGAATCCTCTAGTGAGGAAACTGACATCTCCAAGGAACATTCTAGTAGAAAAACTAGTACACATTCCTAGAGGAAAGAAAAGAAGAGGAAGCATTCCAAGAGTCGTGACCATGAGGAGTTCAAGAAAGCCAAACCACCCACCTTTGATGGATAAATCAAGAAAGGGGAAGCAACAAAAGTTTGGATGCTCGGCTTAAAGAAGTACTTCAGAGTCCATGAATACTCTAAAAACTTAAAGGCACAGATAACCATTTTCAACCTGAATGGGAAAGATTCCATTTGGTGGGAGGACCTTAGGAACGTGAAAGGAATCCATGAGAAGGACTTGTCATGGAAACAATTTGAGAAATACTTCATGAAGAAGTATCTGTTAGAAAAAGTACTTTGATTGGAAGACCAAGGAGTTCTATGAACTCAAGTTGGGACAACTAACCATAGATGAATATATCAACAAATTTATTGAGTTGATTAGGTATGTGCCCTACATAAAGGATGAAAAAGTAAAGATGCAATGATTTATTAGTGGATTACCTTAGTCCTACAGGGATAAAATTGAGTTTGATTAACCAAAGACATTACAAGACACTATCCAGAAGGCAAGGTATCGCTATGAGCAGTGCAAGAACAAGACCAAACCTCACAGGGATTGGAAGAAGAAGAGTAGTTTGGGATTCAAGAAAAAGGGGTTTAAACCCTCAAGATTCAAGAGATATGGGAAAGGTTCTAGGATGAGCCTCCCTACTCAAAGTGTATACCAACAAAATTTCTCCTCTCATAGTGGAAATAAACCCTTTGGGGCAACCCCAAGTAAGACTGATAACACAAAGAGAGAACCCTTGAAATGTTGGGGTTGTGGAGAATAACATCTACTGAGGGACTACCCACATAGGAAACAAAACAATGGGAGGGTCTACAACATCCAAGAGGCTACCACAATCAATGATGTGGTGAGGAGCATGCCACGAATTTATGCATCTTTGGATAATAAACATGCCGACCACCAAGCTTCAGTGGTGGAGATGGAAGGTATGATTGCCAACCATCTAGTTTCCATTTTAATTGACCCTGGATCTAATTTGAGTTATGTTTCCCCTCAAATTGTTGAGAAATGTAAATTGAAACAAGTTAAACATGTTAAATTATGGCTGGTACAACTAGCCACTCGAACCAAAAGAAAGGTAACAAAGGTCATACCATCATGCCAATTCATTATGACTAGTTTGCCCACCCAAGCGAGCCTAAACATACTTCCTTTAGGATCTTATGACCTATTGATTGACATGAATTGGTTGTCTGCCCATAAAACCAATTTAGATTTTTACAATAAAACCTTGGAATGTGAAACTGAAGAAGGGAGAACGGTAACCCTACAAGGGATTCAAAATCCCATCTCAATGAGACAAATATCATCCCTTCAAGTGAAGAAGTATTGCAGAAAAGGATGTCCTTTGTATGCAATACAGGTGTTGGAATCTGTTGAGTACAACAAACCAAACCTAGAGGACTATTCCATATGGAGAGAGCATAGAGATGTGTTTCCAGAAGAGGTACCAGGTCTACCTCCAAGAAGAGATATTGACTTTTCAATAGAGCTTGCACCAGGAGCGGTGCCAACGTCTAGAACACCCTATAGAATGAGTACACCAGATTTGGTTGAACTCAAGCTACAACTAAAGGAAATGATGTACAAAGGATACATTAGACCTAGTGTGTCTCCATGGGGAGCACCAACCTTGTTTGTGAAAAAGAAAGATGGAACACTTATATTGTGCATAGACAATAGGAAACTCAATAAGATGACCATAAATAATAAGTATCCCCTACCAAGGATCGATGACTTGTTTGACAAACTAAGGGGTGCTACAAGTTTCTCCAAGATTGAATTAAGTTTTGGATACCATCAGGTCCGAATTAAGAATGAAGACATCCACAAAACAACCTTTAGGACAAGATATGGTCACTATGAATTTGTGGTGGTGCCGTTTGGGCTAACCAATGCACCAACTACTTTTATGTGCTTAATGAACAATGTACTCAGTAAATTCTTAGATAGATTTCTATTGGTTTTCATTGATGATATCCAAATCTATTCTAAGAATAGGGAAGAGAATGAAGAACATCTCAAGTTAGTACTTCAAGTGTTAAGAGAACATCAACTCTATGCTAAGTTTAGTAAGTGTGACTTTTTCCATAAACAAGTCCATTACTTAGGCCATGTTATTTATGAAGAAGGGGTGGCAGTTGATCCTGACAAGATCAAGGCCATTATGGATTGGCCTACACCAAAGGATGTATCTGACATCATATCCTTTATGGCCCTAGCAGGATACTATAGGATATTCATAAAAGGATTTTCCAGGCTTGGTTTCCCAATCACTTCCCTTCAAAAAATGGGAGTTAAATTTATTTGGACATCAAAATGTGAAGAGAGGTTTCAAGAACTAAAGTGACTTCTAACCAATACACATGTGCTGAAGATTATAGATCCAAACACAGACTTCCTTATGTGTATAGATTCCTACAAGGAAGGAATCGAATGAGTCCTTATGCAAGAAGAACATGTAATTTGCTATGAATCCAGAAAAATTGAATGAGCATGAAATCAATTATGCAACCCATGATCTAGAATTAGCCACCATAGTGCATGATTTAAAAATGTGGAGGCATTACCTCTTGGGTAGAAGATTTGTGCTTATGATAGACCATTGTGGGTTGAGGTACCTGTTTGATCAACCAAAACTTAATGCGAGACAAGCTCGATGGATGTCTCTCCTTAGTGAGTTTGATTTTGAAATCAAACACATCAAAGGAAAATAAAATAGGGTGCTCGATGCCCTTAGTAGAAGTGTGAAAGTGATTCACCTGGTAGATGTAAGAACTTGTGGAGAGGATGTCAGGGAGAGAGTCACGAGTTCACAAGAAACATATGCATTTTTCCAGACTGTGAAATTGTACTTAGAAAAAGAGCCCACATGGATGAAGTACAAAGGATATCAATTGTTGAACGATGGCCTGCTAACTTACAAAGGAAGGTTGTATATCCCAAATTGTGATGACTTGAAGAGGTTCATGATGGATGAACTACACAAAAGACCATATACTGGTCATCCTAGTTATCAGAAAATGATCACAACCATTAGGAAACTATTTTATTAGCCAAGACTGAAGAAGGACATAACTGATTACTTGGTTAAATGTATAGAATGTCATTAGGTTAAGCAGAACACCGACATCCAACAGGGTTGTTGCAGCCCCTACCAATTCTAGAATGGAAATGGGAAACCATCTGCATGGATTTCATCACCGGATTACCAAAATTAGCCAAACATAATGACTCCATCATGGTAGTGGTGGAAAAATTAAGCAAGTCTTCTCACTTCATTCCCATCAAGTCAACCTGTAAGGAAATAGATATTGCCAGTATTTTCATGAAATAAATATTTAGGCTGCATGGCATGCCTAAGGAGATTGTATCTGACAGAGATACAAAATTTACTTCAAGCTTTTGGAAATCTTTAATGGCTGGTTTTGCGACTAAATTGTTGTTTAGCACATCTTATCACCCTCAAACTGATGGGCATACATAGAGGGTAAACCAAGTATTAGAGGACATAAGGATGCATGTAATTTATCAACCTAAGAAGTGGGAAGACTACCTGCCACTGATAGAGTTTTCCTACAACAATGGCTATCAAGAGTCATTGAAGATGAGCCCTTTTGAAGCCCTCTATTGTAGACAATGAAAGATTCCAATCAGCTAGAATAATCCAGTAGAAATAAATACAATTGGGCCAAACATGTTGAAATAAATTGAACAACAAATAATTTAGATAAAAAAATATCTGAAAATAGTTGAGGATAGACAAAAAAGCTATGCAGACAGAAAGAGGACTCCTAGAGAGTTCAAAACATGGGATCATGTATATCTCAGAGTTAGAACCAGGAAGAGCTCCTTGAGGATGGGAGCTTATGCCAAGTTGTCACCTTAGTATTGTGGACCCTTTGAAATTTTGGATAGAGTGGGGCTTGTAGCCTATAGGCTAGCACTCCCTCCCATAGTGAAGGCACACAATGTTTTCCATGTTTCATTATTGAAGAAATATGTACATGATTCTAATCATATAATTGACTGGTATGTAATTCAGGTGGAACCAAAGGGAGATTTCTTGCCATAACCTCAATGCATAATAGACAAGAAGGAGACCCCACTTAGGAACATAACCATTTCACAGGTCAAGGTGCAGTGGAAACACTTTGGCCTAGATGAGGCTACGTGGGAAATGGAGGATGCCATGAGACCGACATACCCATTTTTGTTTATATCTGTACATACATAACATATCGGCAGATAGAACATTGAGGACGATGTTCCTTTAAGGGGGAGGGGATTGTAATACTCATGTTTCCCCCAGTTTGTAAATATAACTAGAACTAGTCAAGATACCATGACATACTAGGTATGTGTGAATGTTTGATTTGATGAACCCCTTTGTATAAAATATCAATGTATGTATTTTTTGTTATTAATAGAAAATATATGAGTGTTGCATAACTGCTAAAAGGGGGGTTTGCCAAGATAGACCATGGATGCTATGAGAGAGATGGTGAGGAAAACCAAGAATGGTTGAGATGACCCTCACCAAACCAGTACCTTACTAGATGCAATTACTCAACAGTTCTTTGACCCATAAATGAATTACCATTTAGGCTGGTAGTTGGAAGGCCCTCCTCAAGAGTTAATGAGGAGATGGGGTAGATTACCTATTTTCCAGACTTCCAGACCTGACCACGAGCTAGGGATTCATACCCACGCAACCTTGCTGAGAAATGCAAGGAAGAGGTAATTCTTGGGCAGAGGCGAAAGGAGAGCAAGCAGATCTGCGAAGAGAGCATAGTCAAAAGAGTGTTTTGGAGTTCTCTGGTTCAAGGAAGAACTAGGAAATAAGCTTGTTCTAGGCGCAAGAAGCCATGGGCATGGTTTTTCGTTACAAGCTGATAAACGAGGCTGACATGTGACTGTGGAAGTACTCGAGCAAACCTTCTTTCTTGCTATAGAGAAAACAGTTGCCAAGATCATGTAGGAGGAGGAGAGTAACCTTCGTCCTCTACTTTCATTGAGAAAGAGGAAGAGTCTCTCTCAGAGCGTCATGGTCTAGCTAGGGGTGGCCAACGGTAAATCCGTCAGGAGTGGCTGTGCCTATGGTTGGGAAGAAACATGCACCCTTTTCAACAGTCACTTCAAAAACTCTAGTCTTCTGATAAGTATTTTCACACTGTGTGTGTTGAAATTGAAATAGTGATTGAATGCATGTATATGGTTATGAATGAGTTCTGTATTGAATGATTAAAGGTAGATAGTATTGTCTCTTTGTGAATCCCTATTTCCGAATGGTCCTCTGTTCACCTCAGCCTAGCCACTAGAGAGTCATGGGATGGGAATCTGCGAGAGAATCAGGGTAGGACTTGTTGAAATGTTGAAGCCCTGTCGACCGCTAGGACCTACCTTAGCGGGAATGTAAAGTTCAAACCCTGTGGAAGAAGGGCATTTCCTTCAGACTCCTCTTCATATGAACAAGGGCTCATGTCCAGATTCTTAACTCCTTTACAGATAAAAGAATTAGCGTGTATCCCACGAGACTCGTCGAAGGACCCATGTGACTAAGGTCTGGGAACCTAGTGTTAGACCAGAAAGGAGCTAAGTCCTTCTAGCTTTGGAACTTCGGGAGTTCGAAGCTCTAGAGTATCATGACCTTACCCTTTTGTAAACCGGCCGAAGGTGACAAGATGTCACGGTTTTCCATGAGGTCGACTAACACCTAGCGGATTCCCTAACCGAGGCAAATAGACTTGCCACCACTAAACCTTGACCCCTTTAACCGTCGTGAGTTATCGTGAGACACCGATTCAAGGGTATTCATGAGACATCTTAACTATTAGATCTACGTCGAAGGAACTTCGACAAAGTTCTACTCTGGGAGAATAGAAAGGATATGACATTGATCTTCCCGAATGCCAAAGTCTCGAAGAGATGAGAACCGTAGATCTAAGGATTCTTCGGAAGCTTCCCTAGCCGTCGGATCTCTGCCAAGGTTAGTTCGACGTTGACCACTTCAGGAGGATAGAGGTGGTTCAACACCAACGTTTCCGAATTTCGGAGTGGTGAAGTGATAAGGGCTGTAGATCGAGGAAGTATTCAGGATCTCCCCTGGTCGTTAGATATAGCTCAAGGCCAGCCCGATGCTGACCACTCCCGGGAAAACAAAGAAGTTACACCGTGAACTCCCTGAAGGCCGAAACCCCAAAGTAATGGAGGTCATGGATCTGAGGACTATGTGGACTCTTACTGACTGTGAGATCAAAGGGTTGGGCAATGATCAATTTGAGATGATGTGGCATCCTGACATCACTCAAGGTGACATGGACCGATATCATGCGTGCCACGTGTCATAGCAGGGAAACTATCAATCCAAGATGATGTGGCATTCTGACGTCATTCAAGGTGATGTGGATCCACATTACACGTGCCACATATCACCTATATTTTTGCATCTGTAGACTCCATGGGTCCATTAGACTGTGACACGTGTCACCCCCTATAGGGGCCACGTGTCCAACGTTGGGCTCATCTGACAGGTAGGGTACTCGGGATCCACCTGTACTCGCCATTGTGTATTGCACATCGTTCCATGCGATAGTGGGTACTTCGACATTCTAGGACTCCAGGAGTCCAAAAATATGAAGTGTAGTTTCATAGATCTGCGTGAGGACAAGAAGGTCGGGGCCACGTGGAGTCATCCCAGGCTCCTTCACAACTTTGTTAGCCCGACGCTCCATATGAGTGAGTGCCTTAACCCTCTGGGACTCCCGAAGCCTGAAGTCCTGGAATAAATCATGATCGTTGATTGTTGGTCACGTGTAGAAATATTGAGGCCCTTCGTAACTTCTCCAGTTCGACCCTCTGGGGATATCCCATGGTGGAGCGGGAAATATCTCCGAAGCCCGAAGTCCCGAAGCCCCCTTTTCAAACGTAGGATCTCGGTGGATGATGTGGACCGTTGATTCCCTCTGTTGTTTGACGATCCGGGAATTTGGCCTTCGGGAGGAACATCAAGCAACACCATTGGAACTCCCGAAGTTCAAGAGTTCCGAAGTCCCAAAACCTTCGCTAAGAAGAATTTTTAGCTCCCAGTTTTTAGCTTGAGATCGCGAGAAGGACCTTGCCAGTTGGTTTAAGCGCGTAGTGTGAGATGTAAACTTTTGGTGAGCAGAAGAAGAGGGTTTTTCTTAGTAAGGGATTATAAATGAACCAAGGAAAAGCGAAACTCCGATGCCCCATCCCTTAGATGTTCCTCCAAGGGGTTGGGTGTGTTACAAGGCACAAAAGCCCGCTTAAACTCAAAACTTCAACAAAAATTGCTTACTAAATGTGGAATTCTCTTTAGTGGTTGATGCATAATAAGCCAGAGTAGAGGAAATACATGGAGGCTTTCACTGCATTCTGGAAGCATCCAATATTGTCGAGTCGCTTTTCAAGACTTCGAGTTCCAAATTTCGTAGTTTTTTTCCTTCGTGGTTATTTCGTGAAAAGTTCCCTACAAGCCTAAACACTAGCTCAGAGCATTAAATGAGCTCTGACGACTTAGGTGGCTCGACAATGCATTAACTTGGAGCATTAAATGATCCCTAGCAACTTAGGCTGCTCGATGGTCGTTTCCAATCCGCCCTCCCCATTGTCATCCATATATGAAGGATGATGATATTAAATGCTATGACTATGTGTCGATTTTTTTTTTTTTTAATTATTATTTTAATCTGACAATTTAAATTAAAACTATACAGATTGTCATGTCACTATTGTTAACCAATAAAAAATTAATATTTTCAAATTTAATAAATAAAAAAATATTTTTATTTATAAAAAAATTAAAGTTAATGAAGAAAATTTACAAACCTCATAAAACATTAGGCAAATAAAAAAATTAATACAATATTCAAAGCTATTGAACTCCATTAATTACAATATAAGCTACCTCAACGTGAGTGGGCCTAATGATTAAGAATATGTGTTTCCTCCGAAAAGATCACAAATTCAAATCTAGAAAAGACGTAAACTTTATCAATATAACCCTTTTTTAGATTATTATTATAATAATAATAATAATAAATTCTAAATATATAAATAATTCTAAATACTCTTTTAATCCATATACATGGCTATTTTAAAAATACACGTGATTATTTAATGTGTTTTCGTCGTGTGATTAAAAAGACGGCAAGAAAGGATATAATCCATATCCATCGCTTATTTTGAATATTTAATTATTTAATATTCCATAAGTTTATAAGTATAAATACATTTATCTTTGAGTTTTTAATCTTAATTTTTTATATGAATAACAAAGGATTTATTCAATCTTAAAATAAATATCAAATTTAAATTTACATCAAATACAAAGGATTTTCAATCTTTATATATATATACTAATTATGAAAATATCATATTTTAATAATTAAATTACATAAATAAAAATATTTATAAATTATCTTCATCTAAATTGTAAGTATATATTTGAAATTATATATATTAAGATATTATGTATAAATATATATATTTCAAAATTTATATCAACTACATTTTTACAAGGATTTTTATACCAAATTTAATTTAATTTTTATTTTAAAATTAAATCTTTAATCATTATATATTTAATATTAATGTTATTAATCCCCGGGATGGGGTGACAAGTGGATATATCTAGAGAATAAATGACATGGGGCAACAACGAGAGTTAATAACTTCTGTCACCAGCCTCCCATCCTTTACTTCTGAATGACCCTCACTCAACAGAGAGTTAAGGTAGTGTGCCTAGACAGCTTCGCAGGTTTAATGCCCCCCACATGAGCCAAACCAGGAGCACTATGCTAGGCACCAGGCCTAGGGAAGTCATCACCTCGGCTTTCATGGAAATCCTCAATGTCAATTTGAGTTGTACTATGAAGGTAAATGCCTAGGGGAATTCTCTCATTTTCACTCTGCAAATCCTCTTGCTCCTCAACTCTCTCGAGCTTTCTCATTGCAATCTTTCCCCACCAATCCCTCTGCCCTTCGCCTTCACTCCACCGCAGGCCAACCTCTGCAATCTCGCCACCATGTCAAGAGAGAGGGGGAAGTCTAGAAGAGGACCGTTGTATTTCAGCGCCCTCTCCAGGCGCACCAGACTCACCCCCTCCCAACTAGCTCTGATCACAATTCACACCTCCAGCCCTAGGCATAATAGCCAGGGGTCGCCTCAGCTTCCTTCGTCACCCCCTCACATTCCTCCTTTGATCCGTGGTAGCTGCTCAGTCGGAGAGGAGGTGCCACCTCCGAAAGAGAGCACTCCTTTGCTCAATTATCCTCTTGCCCCCCCCCGAAAATCCATCCATAGGATCAGGTGTTTGGCATAGGCAGTTTCATTGTGGAGGAAGAAATCCCCCCAAGTAGGCAGGTGAAGGACCATTCGACTTGCGTAGGCGAGGAAATGGAGGTGGAGACACCTCTGCTCTCCCCAAACTGACTCTTCGATGAGCACCTCCAAATCATTTTCGAAATACGACAGAAGTAGGACGACCAGCTGCACACTCAGTGCATCCTCAACCAAATAATGGATATCTTGTTCGATGCTTTGGCGGATGCTCTAGCGCGGAATCGCTGCCCAACATGCAGCCATAAGTTTGTCCTCGCCTACAACATCCATGGCAGCCCGAGCTCGCACAGGGAATAACACCTCCAGGTTTTTTGTTTGCTCTCCTTTTGGTTTTGTCACCTCTCCAAAGATGGGCATAATCTCTACCTCACGATGCAAGCTAGATAGTCATGGCGACCAATTTCTGATCATTGTTTTATTCATACTATTTTGTTTAAGTTGTGATGCGTCAGACTCTAAGCTTTTGATGAAAGCCACATGTTCTGATTTCCCTTTTGTGACAAACGGGATAGCTAATAAATGACATTGTATAGAAATAAGTAATAATTAATATAAAGATCTTACTTTATTTAAAAAAAATACTAATGTTATTAATAAAAAAATAATATAAGTGCATGTTAATTTAGATTAATTAAATAAAGGGAGAAAAAAAGCCAAAAGATAAACCTTTCAATGTTTAATTATTTAAAATCAATTTTAACTTTTTTTTCCACGGTGGGCTGGTATGGGAGTGATAAAGCTTCGCAGCCCCAAGGGACACAGGTTTCGAACTCGTGACCTCTCCCCAAACTAGAAGAGTGTGTGCACGTCTTAACCAATTGTGCTATCCCATGGGACCTTTTTTTTCCACGGTGGAAGATTCTGTGTTGGAAACCCACTCCAGATACCACATAGTGGCTGGTATGGGAGTGATAAAGCTTCGCAGCCCCAAGGGACACAGGTTTCGAACTCGTGACCTCTCCCCAAACTGGAAGAGTGTGCGCACGTCTTAACCAATTGTGCTATCCCATGGGACCTTTTTTTTCCACGGTGGAAGATTCCGCACTGGAAACCCACTCCAGATACTTCCCCACATAGTGGCTGGTATGGGAGTGATAAAGCTTCGCAGCCCCAAAGGACACAGGTTTCGAACTCGTGACCTCTCCCCAAACTGGAAGAGTGTGCGTACGTCTTAACCAATTATGCTATCCCATGGGACCCAAAACTTAGGGTAAGATCCACCCTGGAGGGGGTGGAGAGCTTTAACCGCGTGTGATAAGAAAGTCCGAAGACTGTTCCCGTCCTTGTCGAGGGAGATGCCAACCATCTCTCCTTTCTACGAACACGTGAAATGCCAAATCAATTTTAACCTTACGCACGTGAAATGCCACAGAGAATATATCTCCCATGGTTAATACGAAGTCAACGTGATGGTATATTTTAAAAGAATAAAATATTGGCTCTTTTTAATGTAAGTTTATATGAGCTTCCGTGATTGGTAGTCATTACTTTAGAAGAATTAATTATTTCACACAATGTTTAAATATATATTATTGGTCAACAGCACGTTGTGGAATGATGTTCAATAATTCGTTCATTCGTTCCAGAATGGTGGGCTACTTTCTCATTCAGGGTCAGTAACTGAAAGGGTTGGCCGAACCTTCCTTAGTATGGATTTTTTTTTTATTGAGCGGAGTTTATGGAAGGTTAAGCTAACCATTCCTCCAAAATAGTATTCTTCTAAGAAGAGGTTTTCACAGAACTAGTGATCGACTTTTTTCTTTTAGAAGTTTCAGTTGATTATTTTTCAAACATAGTTTTAACCTCTAATTGATTGACCCTTTCATGAGCAGATTACTGTCCCAGATGGGAAGCCCAAAGAAGACTTCGCCAATCCTTTCTCAAGCATGGTATCAATTTTAATTTCTATATTGTATTTTTCAATTTTAATTTTTATATTGTGTTTTTCCAATCTTCTTATTTTTTAACAATTTTTTTTTAATTCCTTTTTAGTATTTTTATTTTTTTTCAATTTTTATTATTTTTCATTATTATTTTTTCTTTCCCTTGATTTTTTTAACAATTTTTTCTGTTATTATACCTCCCTAAAGGGAGTGTATCTTCTCTTATTTTTTAATAATTTCTTAAAAGCAATGTATATTATAATTGACTTTCGAGTGTATCTTCTCTTATTTTTTAATAATTTCTTAAAAGCAATGTATATTGTAATTGACTTTCAAATAGTATTTATTTTCAAATCGTTGCTTGAAATTGTATAAGGATTTCAAAGCTTTGTTAATTTATTATTAATATATATATATATATATATATATATATATATATATATATATATATATTTAAAATACAAATATTTTTATTAATTTATAAAATTTGAAATATTTAATTTGTATTGATTGAGTATAATGAAATCACTAGTTTTATATAGTTATAATGAACTTTAATCATTATTATCATCATCAATAAGAATTGGTTAAAATATTTAATTTAAAAATAAAAATAAAAAAAATTCTATAAAATTTTGGTCATCACTTTAACTTGTATTTAATGTTATTGTACCTATTTATTTAATAAAAAATACATCATTGTACTAGTTTATGTAAAATCAAAATTTTAAATCAAGTATCTCTTAATTGAAAACTAGGATCGTCACTCTCACACACCATTAGGTTTGTGTGAGCCTAATGGTTAAGAACATGTGTTTCCTCTTAAGAGGTCACAAGTTCAAATCCTGAGAGGGGTAGGGTATGTATACTTCCATAAACTTTACCAGTCAATTCATTGGGCATGGGCATACCAGGAAAAGAGACCTCAATTTAATCCATAATCATGTTATTGTCTAAGAATAGGTCATTACTATAAAGTTATTTTTTTATTTAAAATTTTATTAAAAAAATTACAGGACTCGAATCGTTAAAATAAAACCGCGCCCAACTACTCAAATTGTTCACCTAATGATGATCGAGGGGAAAAATGTTGAGGCTCACAACTGACCCTACGGCCCGCACTTGCGGTCATATGAGTCACCAGGTATGACCATAGGTCTTGGGCCCTTCTGGTCGGTTTCTCTCTTTACGATGTCTGAAGGGTTCACTGTAGTCGCGTTTCTTTTTGTCTAGTGGTGAAGGAGTTAACTGCGTGAATCACGAGAGGCTTAGATCCATCCTAATGGAAAACTATGATGATGTGGTGGATTACTTGCCAAATCCGGGTGAACTGTTACCCTGGATGGTGACAACTGGAAACCCCACTCACTCTCTCCTGGTACAACTGGTAGGGAAGAATCCATCGGATGCTCGTGGTGATTTCTTCTTGCAGTTTTCAGGGGTTTCGGGTTTTTACTCGGGGCCAGAATCGAAAGCTCTTTCTTGGCTAGGAGGGGAAGCTGGGTCAGGAATGGTTTTGACTTCCAAAGGCTTTGCAAACAACAATATTCCTTCTTGCTCGGTTTCCTGGTGTGGTTCTACTCCTATGATCTCTGAAGGAACTTTCCCCCCCATTCAGTATGGGCTCTCCCCTACTTCATACATGACTAATTTCTCATGGTCGTTCCCGGATCCCACAGTGAATGTGCTCCCCTCACCAACTCAAGGGGAGACAATGGTTTTCTCTGAGGTATTTCCAGATGCAGTTCTAGAGGATTCGACACTAGGGCCTACAATTTGGCTTTCATTGGAGCATGGTCCAACCCCATATTTCTACTATCCTTTTGTGGATCAAGTATTCTTCTCGGAACAACCGGATGAGTCAGTGGAAGGGTTTATTGCCTCAAATTCCAACGAGTGGGACTATGTTTTCCATGGGGAGCTTGGAACTAACGCACAGTTGAATCTGGACCAAGGTCTGTCTGGAGTTCTAGAGACAAGGCAAAGGAAACATAATAAGTGTATTGGGTCGTCCAAGGAAAACCCAAATTTCATCCTTGGAGATGACCTAACTCTTTCTAGGGTGGCAGAGATGGCTGATAAAGCCTTAGTTGGGAAATCTTATGGCCGCCAATTCAACGAGAAGACTCTCAAGGCCTGGGCCATGTCAAATTGGGGTGCGTCATTCAACCCTCTGCCCAAAATCAGTCGCCTCTCCAAGGGTTGGTTCATGATTATTTTTTCGGAGTAGATACATGATTATTTGGTCAATAGATTCTTTGTCGGTCCTAATGAAGCTTTGGAATCCCACCTTTGATGCAACAAGTGAGAGACTAGACTCCATCCCAATATGGGTTTGATTGTCGGGTCTCCCTCCACACCTTTGGACAGAAAAATGCTTCCAAGCAATTGGGAATTTCCTGGGGGATTTTTTGGTAGCCGATATGGGATTCTTAGAATCCGGAGAGATGTCGGTGGCAAGGATTCTGGTTTTACTAAATATCTGAGAAGGGCTTCAAGAATTCCTTAATCGGACAAATTTGGGAAGGACTAGGGTTCAAATCCTAGATTATGAAGGGGTGCATTTTCGATGTAGGAGGTGCCACGAGTATGGGCATATTGTTAAGGATTGCAAGAACTCCATGAGGGGGTGCACAATCAGTCGGTCTTCCGTAGAGAACATAACTGACCTGGGGCGTCAGGAGAATTTGGGTGTCATATCTCCCTCTTTAGGGTTGGCTTCGGTGAGTACTTCATCGTGTGCTCCAGTAGAGCCTATGATTTTTGTGGCTGATGGGTCAATTGTTCAGGGGGGAGATGCATTGAACTTAGTTCCAGTCGCGATGGAAGCAATGAGTTCTGAGATATGCCCGAAGGTCATTCCACAATACCTGATCGACAACATATTGGGTATTCATATTACTATTGCCCGTCCAATAAATGGATTAATTAAAGCATTCAATTTTTTTTTATGGTGAATTTTAATCACTCCCTGTGGAATCTCCCTTTTCCAAATAATTTGTCTCTAAATCCTTTTCCAGCTAATTTTTTCTCTAAATCCTTTCCCAAATCCCCCACACTCTTCTTTTTCATCCCTAGCCAACTATTCTCTCCATCCTGACTCACCGCTAGGAAGCCCAGTTTCTTGGTCATTAGAGGATTCTTCTTCTGATGGGTCTGAGGACTCAACCACTCACTTCCAACTCCGTAACATATCAGTCTCCATTTCCACTGCAGACTACAAAGGCCTGGGCCCAAATCCGGAGATCCTAAAAACTAAAAAGGGTCGAGGTAGAAACTCTCACCTCTCCAAGGCACAATCCTGAGCACTAGTCAACATTGCTTCAGGAAGACAGAATTCAATAGTAGGGGCACTTAGAGCAACAAAATCACCAACATGGGTTACTCCATGAAACTCCTCACCTTTAATTGCAAGGGTTTGGTGAGTCCCCAAAACAAATACGCACTAAAGAGGCTAGTAAATCTTCACCAGCCTGATGTAGTTCTTTTTCAAGAAACCCTAGTAGATGAAGTCATGGGCACCAAAATTCTAACTTCCCTCCTCCCGTGTTTTCTTTTTTTGGGCTTGGATGCCAGGGGTAGGTCGGGAGGACTAGTCATAGGCTGGAGATCTAGATGTATCAAACTCTTAAAATCCTGGGATTTTGACTCCTGTCTAGGGGGTAATTTTCTGGTGGAAGGATTGGGTATGGAGATTGGAATAATCAATGTTTAAGGACCTCATACAGATCATAACTCCTTTTAGGAAACTCTGCTTGGTAAATACCTCTTCAAGAATGGCCTTCTAGTCTTAGGAGGAGATCTAAATTTCTCGCTGGGGGAAGCTGAAAGTTGGGGCCCCTCGACCCACCTAGACAACCAAGAATCTTTCTTCAACCACCTATTGTCTTCCAACAGCCTCATCAATATAGCTCCACTAGAGCTACTTCGCTCTTGGATGAATATGAGGGTTGGGGAGGCCTGTATAGCCAAAAGGTTAGATCATTTCTTGATTTCTAAAACTTTAGCGATGCTTCCATTCCAATTTCATCAATGGATTGGAAGTGGAAGCGAATCAGACTATTCTCCAGTATGGTTTGAAATCGAAGGTGATCCTCAAAATCCCGTTGCACTGTTTAAATTCAACTCTTCCTAGTTAAAGGATGAGAGTTTTTAGAATTTGGTCAAGTCTAATTGGATTGACATAATGGATTTAGAGGGCAATCCGACTACTATAAAATTCACGAAAAACCTCAAAAGAATAAAAAAGATGGTTATTCCATGGGGAAAAAAAAAAAAAAAGATGAACAAGAAATCCAAAGTATAGAGGAAAAAATGAAGTTGATACATCAAGATTCTGATTATGGGTTCACCTCAAGCTTGACACGAGAAAATTTGAAAAGGTTTGAGGCTAGACGTAGGAATTTGTTGGTGGTGAAAGAAGAAACTTGGAGGCTAAAAAGCAGAGCTATCTAGCTTGAGAATGGAGATGAGAATACAAAATTCTTCCAAGCCTATGCCAAGGGGAGGAAAGAAGACAACACAATATGGGGCTTAAAAGATCAGGAGGGCAGATCCGCCACTTCCTTCGAAGGCCTTGCAAGCATGGGTAAAATCCACTTTCAGTCTTTATTCAAAGTGGAAAGGAGAGTGAACATTGCAGAGATTATAAATTTGGCACTTTACATTCCAAGATTCCTGGATGAACAAGGGAACCAAGATTTATTTACAGAAGTCACCGAAGCTGAGCTAAAAGAAACCCTTCATAGGTTCTAGAAGGATAAAAGTCCAGGCCCAGATGGATGGACGATTTAATTCTACAGGGGCTTCTTTGACCTAATCAGAGCTGATCTACTAAAATTCATTGAGGAATCTAGAACCAATGGCAGAATTCATAGTCCCTTCAATTCAACCTTTATAGCCCTCATTCCTATGGTAAACGATCCTCAGTCCTTTGATGAATTCAAGCCAATTCATCTATGTAATTGTATCTATAAAAATTATTTCCAAAATCATAGCTCGTCGAATGAGGCCTTTACTATCAGAAGCCATTTCCAAAGAACAATTTGGGTTTTTAGAAGGGCGCCAGATTTATGAGGCAATAGGGGTATCCCAAGAGGGCCTTCATAGCCTAAAGACCGCAAGATAAAAGGGTTCAATTCTAAATATTGATCTCTCAAAAACATATGATAGAGTGAACTGGGTTTATATTTGACTTCTTCTTACACATATCGGATTTGAAGTACCTTTCATAAAATGGGTGATGGCATGCATCTCTTTGGTCTCATTTGCATTCCTTATCAATGGGGTTGCATCCCCTTTCTTCATTTCATAAAGGGGTTTGTGTCAAGGATTCCCCTTATCCCCACCTTTTTTTCTACTGGTTGTTGAAGGACTGAGTAAGGCTATTGATAATGCAACAAGGGAAGGGAATTTTCAAGGAATTTAGGTGGCACCTCGGATGAGGATCACACATCTATTTTTCATGGATGATGTCCTCATTTTATGTAGTGGTAGGGTAGGAGATGCAAAAATACTAGTAGAAATACTTTCCCTCTTCCGCTCGGCTACATGGATGCAGATAAACTCCCAAAAGTATACCATCACTATCTTAGAGATGGATAGAAAGGAAGTGGTCATCTATCAGAGGTTATTTCCATTCATAGTTTAGGACATTTTAGAAGGCCTAAAATACTTGGGGTTCCATTTGAAGCCAAAAAAATACAGAAAAGAAGACTGGAAATGGTTGCTGAAAAAATTGGAGAGAGGGTTAAATGGCTGGAGATTTAGGTGGTTATCTAGAGAAGACATACTCACTCTGACCAAATCTGTTCTGGAATCCATAGCAGTATATTGGATATCATTGGCTTGGATTCCAAAGGGGGTGCTGGAAAAAATTAGAAGGACTTGTTCTCGGTTTATTTGGTCTAGATCAGGGGATAAGTATACTCAACCTTGGACAAAATGGGAACGTATTGTGATGCCAAAAGCATTGGGAGGTTGGGGGCATAAAAATATTTTTATGTTTTCCAAGGCCCTAGAGGCAAAGTTCTGTTGGTGTCTTATTTCAGTCTCCAGTCTATGGATGCATGTAGTTACACACAAATACATCCTCCTAGATTTTGTGGAAGTTTGGATTAGATCACCAAAAAAGTCTTCAAACCATTATTCGATTATTTTGAAAACGATGATATCCTCCTTCTCAGTGGTAGGGGATAGTCTTTCCTGGAGGGTTGGTAAAGAAAATCATCTTCGCATAGGAGCTGATCCTTGGCCTAGTAGTGGGAATTCTCATATACTTCCATGATAACTAATCAATCAACTTCATAGGTAGGGTATCTTCTTTCTATCCCATCTATCTGACCCCCTTTCAACTACTATATGGAACCAAGGATGGAGAAATGATTTATCATTGGGCTTAAATGGGGATTTTGCAAACTTATATTTTATCTCTCATAAGAGGACACATCAGACTCTCAGACATGGAAGATGAACTAGTCTGGAAAAAGGACCCTCTAGGATCCTACACTCCAAAAGCTGGATATATAGCTCTGAATATAGACCCAATCTAGCAAAATCCCAAATGGTGGTGGAAGGGACTTTGGAAGCTGAAATGCCCTCAAAAATCCAAAATTTACATGTGGGCAGATTTAAACAATAGAATCCCAACTTGGGATAATCTGAGTAGGCATCAGATAGAAGGACTGGGTAGATTCTCACTTTGTAAAAATGAAAACAAATCCACTTTCCATATTCTCATCTCCCGTCCCTTTTCCAAGAAAGTTTGGTCCGAAACTTCCTCAAGCCTTAGGCAAAGATGCATATGGATCGGAAACACTTTGGAACTGGCAGGGAAAGACTGGTCCCGTGATCCAAGAAATAAGGAATTAAAAGAGCTTCCTCTCCTAATCAGTTGGGGAATCTGGCTATCCCGGACTGCATCGATATTTAAAGAAAAATCCTTTATTCTAGAGGTAATTGCAACCCAAATCCTATCAATCATGTCGCATTTCCCCCAGATAAAAAAAACACCATCTTTGCGGGTAAGACATCAAGAGGACATAGACACTTCAAAACCCTGGGCATATTTTGATGGAGCCTCTCAAAATTCCATTTGTGGGGGGGGGGGNCCATTGTTTTCATTTAAAAAAGGGAATGGGATGGGGTACAAACAACTATGTTGAACTATTAGCGTTGAAGCTATTACAACTATTTTCCATGGAAAAGGAAATTCAACACATACATATCTTTTGGGACTCTATGAACGTCATTAATTGAGAAAGAAAGCATCAAATTTGTCACAACATTTTTCTTAGTCCTATTCTAGAGGATATTTATCGTTTGATGGACATATTTGATACTTTGGTTATCTCCCATGTATACATGGACATGAACAAGGTAGTGTATTCTCTGTCCAAAGAAGGATTGCTACTCTCACTAGGCTAATGGCACATTACAAAATAAAAAGGGGAGGGCACTAATTCTTTTTTCATCGACCATTTATAGAGGAATACGATCAACTGTATGATTGAAGAATCAAACCTCATTTTCATTTTGGATCAACACTTTTTAGACACTACTCTGTGGGACTATGTTGCTCTCAAAGTCTTTCAAGATTCACCATGGATGTATCTCTACAATTACAACACTTACAACTTTTCAATTTTCTACAGTGACACAATTGCAAGGGCATAGGAAAAAAAATTTGGGCACCTTCTTTAAGTGCAAGAAAATCTTTTTTGATTTGAATTTTTTTTTAACCTGTATATATCAGGAAATTTTTGCAAGTTTTATTCCACCTTGTTCTGGGTGAGATATTTTAGGCATACTGTCATGTATGCCAAATTTTGGCTCACAAAATCCAGTTTCTCTCAGTGACCACTTTTTGGGGATGGACTGCGAGTCTTTTATTATTTTTGAAAAATCTATTCACAGTTGGTGTGTTGTGCTCTTGAAGCACCTACAAAATGTAATTTTGTCTCTCCTAAGAAATAAAATTATGCTTTTTTCCGAGGAAAAAAAATATATTTAAAAAAATCAATGTATTTTATGTTTTAATATAAAAATTATGCATCACATTTTTGTATGATATATATAATTTAAAAAAAAGATATGTAGTTAATTTCTAATGAATATAAGATATTATTGAAATTTTTAATAAATTTGTAATTGTCATTTTTATAATCTTGATTAACCACGTATTTCTAATAATGCACTTATTCAGTTACATATTTTTCACTTTGATTACACACACACACACACACACACACACACACACACACACACACACACACACACACACATGCCCATCATTATTCATGAACTTACATATCTTTGATTTTGCGACAAGCATTGATAACTTTGATTTGATTCTTCATTAAGCAAATCATTTGTATACTTTCTATGCGATTGAATCTCTTGAAAAGAAAGAAAGCTCCTTTCTATAAAGTGTTTTTCTATTGTACCAAGAATATGTGATACCAATTTGCTCTTTCTAGATTACATGCTCTTTCCAATCATTTATTTGTCCAAGTTTTACATCAATGTTTTATTTTCTTAAAACGAGCAAGTAGTTGTTCTTATGTTAGAGTTACCCAACATTTTTGATCAATTACCTTGATTACAATAAAAAAAATAAACTTAATTAAAATATAAAGAAACCGAGTTGAGTGTGATCTGCTAAACCCTAATCCCTCCTTCCTCCCACTGGCCCAATCACATGGGTTCGAACCTGGGCGGGGGCACAATTGACTCCCCTCCCCCTTCCTCCCCTCCCCTAACATAAATTTCGTCTTGTTTTTCTCTAGTTTCCTCGCTCCCTAAAACAACAAAGCATACACCCTCTAGATTTTTCAAGAAATTTGAGGAGATTCCAATTGTTCCAGTTCGGAGAAGTTCCAAAAATATCACACTCTTATTTGCAGAGAATGGGATCATTGGTCATCTTATAGGAATATGACCATCCACAAAAACCATGGCAGAATGGATAGATAATAATTGGATACCTCTCATCAAAGGGCACCTCTCTCACGCCTTCTCTGGTAAGGGTTTCTTTGCATTTTTATCTGAAGAAAAATAAGATAGGGATCTAATTTTCATAAGTGGGCCTTACTTCATGGGTTCAAGAGGATTGTATTTGAATTGATGGACTCTCAATTTCAGTCTAGAGAACGAAATTCCCTCTCCCGTTCTAGTATGGGTAAGAATTCATTTCCATCCCCTTCACTGCTGAAATGCTAAAACTATCAAAATTATAGGAATACACAGGGAAAATACATAGATAGAGAAGAGCCCAAGGAGGGGATTCAATCTTGTACTAGAATTTTTGTTGAAGTCGATCTAGAAAAAGGGCTCCTAAAAGAAATCAACTTAACCCTGGAAAACTGGTCATACATATAAAAGGTTGATTATGAACAACTTCGGTTTAAATGTAAGGCTTTTCATGAATGATAGCATTTTGCAAAAAAAATCCTAAAGATGATCTCTGAAAACACTGTTGTAGAACCCAATGACCAGTGTCAACAACTCAAGAAGAAGAGACGGGTCGTGAAGTAAGGATCCCCCTCAAATCTGGAAAAATATCAACTTTCTCAGGGAAATCCCTCTAGTCTAAAACCCTCCTCATCCAACCAACCATCGAACTCCATCCCTCTGGCCACACATAATAAATATGATGCACTCTCAATTCCAAAAGTAGAAGAAGAGCACTCAGTTGACTAAGGAGCTCATGTGATGAAGAAAATAACCCCTCTTGCAGTTGAATAAGTCATGCCCCCCTCCCCCCCCTTCTATCCTTGAGTCTCTCATGTCTCCCTCTTATCCTCAAGAGAATGAGGTTCTCTCTGACTCGTCGGATGTGAGGAGTTTGATCAAGAATATGAGCCAAATTCCCAACCCAAGAAAGTTGGGAGAAAATCAAATTCTCAAAGGTGTGAAGCAACAACAAATCAAGAAAAATAACTTGGAAGACAAAGAACATTGGACAATGTGGTGAAGAAAGAACCAAGACAACCAAGAAATCAAAGTGGCCCCAATTCCTCCAAAGGAGGAATCCCCAAATCTAGTTCTAAATGATGAAATCCATTTCCTGGAATTGTAGAGGAATGGGAAGAATGAATAAACTAGATCTAATCAAAATACTAGTGAAATAAGAGAAACTCCATCTCTTCCTTCTCTAGGAAAGAAATAATAAGGACTTGGATTTCCTTTAGGATTTGTATTTTATTTGGAAAAGCAACAAAGGATTGGCAGTAAGTTCACATGGGGTGTCAGGTGGAATTTGTACCATTTGGGACCCCCTTGTCTTCCATTTGGAGAGATGGAAATATTCTCCTTATTGGCTTTTGATTCAAATGTTTCATCTTCCCTCAGGTATGTCTTTTAATATTATAAATGTATATATGCCCTGCACTCCTTAAGAAAAACAACAAGGTTGAAATTCAGTGCTAAATATCCTAGGAGAAAATTGGATTTTGAAAGTTATTATAGTAGGGGATTTTAGCACCACTTTGGATAACAGAGAAAAGAAAGGGGGAAGTCAGGACCAAGACCCCCATAGGGATTTAATGGAATACTTCATATCTTCCTTTTATCTTCTTGACATTAATCCTTCCAAAGAGTTGTTCACTTGGTCCAACAAGAGGGCAAGTTCTGACTTTATAGCCACCAGACTTGATAGATTCCTCTTAAGTGGTTCCCTTTTGGAAGACTCCTTCCTCCCCTCTTCCCATGTTCTCCGTTGGTTTGGATCAGATCACTTCCCTATCTCTCTCTTTCTCTTTGATCCCTTAATCCTTGGCCCTATCCCTTTCCATTTTAACCCCGTTTGGCTCACTAACCACTTTGCCTTCTCCCTGATTTCTTCCACCTGGAACCATTAGGTACCAGGTTCCCCTATTATGATCTGGGAGAATAAAATCAAATAATTCAAAGAATCCATCAAGGCCTGGTCCAAATCCAAGCCCAATCATATTGAAAAGAGAAAATGAAAGCAATGCAAAACATGGAGAAAATCAACGAAAATTTAAACTCTGAAACAATAACCCCATAAAATTTAGAAGAAAAAAACAAGACCTTCCAATCCTTTCAAAAATACCTCAAAAAATAAGAAGATAATTGAGACTCAAATAAAGAAGCTTGTGGTTGTAGGGAGGGGATATGAACACAATTTTTCCATCATCTAACCAAAGCTAGAATTTGGAGAAACAAAATCTCCATTATAATAGATGGGAATGGGGCATAAATCTCTTATCAGAATCTAATCAAGAAAGAGGTCGTTAGACACTTTAAAAATTTACATAAAGAAGATAATGCTATAGATATGGATGCATTTGAAAGTATCCTTATTAATATCCCAGCCCTAATCACTCTAGAATAAAATAAAAAACTATGCAAAAGCATCTCAGAAGAAGAGGTATGGGGGGTAATAAGTCACATGAACCATGATAAGGTGCCTAGTCTGGATGACTTTTCAACACACTTCTACCAAATACTCTTGCCAATCATCAAAAATGATCTCGTAAGAATGTTTCAATATATACAAAATTCAACAAAAAATGGGGGAAGCACTAAATCCACCTTCCTTTCCCTCATTCCCAAAGATCTTAATCCCACCACCTTTGCTTGATTTTTCCCTATCTCTCTGTGCAATGTATCCCTATCTCTTTATGCAATGTCTCATACAAAATCATCTCCAATATCATAGAAAATTTCCTTCGACCCCTCTTGACCATTATCCTAGACTCTCCGCTCTCTTTTGGATTAATTCAGCCCACATATCTGTCCATGTCCTCGTAGCATTTGACATCACATTTTATTATTAAAACATAGAAATGCAATTCACATATTACATCTCTTGGTCGTAGCCACATGCTATATCTACATTAAGAATTAATTAAACTAGGGATTATAGTAGGTATGTTACATTCCCCCTCACCTACAATTGTGCACCATCCTCTATGCACACTATGCTAATAAACATATACAAATTTACATCACTATACTCAGAAAATAAAATTATGCACTTTCACAACTCCAGTAACAATTCCAACCATAATATCTTATTCCTCTCAACTCATCAACCCAAGGAATGTGCCATTCATTTATCAAGGATAATCCAAGGAATATACCATTCATTTATCATGATTAACCTAAGGAATGAGCCATTATTTTATCAAGGCCCCTAATGCAGTTGGCTAGGACTCTAAGATGTGGTTCCAGAGCTGTAGCTACTCAAAATGGAGTCTTGCATTCTCTTTTCTTAAAAATTGTAAAAATATTGCGGGTATTCTTCCCGCATGTTTTCTTCATGCTCCCATGTAGCATTTTCAAGACCATAGTAGGTCCATTGAACCTTTAACACCCCTATGGATTTTTTCCTGGGCGCTTTGAATTTCCAGTCCAGGATGTGTACTCACTACACCCATAAATCCCCTTTGTTCTCCACCTTCCACTTCAATCATGGGGGTTTGATATTCCGCTTGCTTGTTTTCCAAGGCTGCATAAATCCTTGGCATGTTTCCTCCCATGTATTCCACTATTTCAACCTCCTGAATGTTGTGGACAATCCTCATTCTTTCTCCCTTGTGAGGGTAGTCCCTATATAATTGTTTCCCTCACATCCCCAACATTGTACATGTTGCTTCCTTGGCCTTTTTCCAAATGAATCTACAGTGTTGTGCTCATTTTGGGTTGACTGACCTTGTTTATTTGCTTGGGTGATGTTCTTGAAAAATGGTTTCTTAAAACCTTTTTTCCTTTGATAATTTCCCCCCTTCATCTTGTCATTCCAAGTTTTTTGGAAAACCAACCTTCCTCTGCTTTGTTCGTAAATATGGCTTTCTCTTATTATGGATTCTTCCAAAGTCTTGGGGTTATCATATTGAATATCGTTACTATATAAGGAGGGTAACCCACTTAGAAACATTTGGATTTTGACCTTCTCATCCTTTATGAAGTCCACATACTTCAATAATTCAAATAACCTCTTCTCATATTTGTCCATTGTCATGCTTCCTAGCTTGATTTCAAAGAACTCTGTAATACCCCTGTTTCCCCCAACTTGTAATTAATCATTAATTATGATCACCATGCTATGGCATGGGAAAAATGTAAATGTATTATTGTTTGAATTTCCAATAACTAACTATGGGGGTGAATCCTTGAAGTACTGGTCATAATATCACTAGGGGACAAAAATGGGAAAACTATAAGAGAGGGTTCATTATGTCAAATGAACTCGAATTTCCCCTTGTTGGGAATGATAAACCCCCTCTGGATCCCCAGGAGAGGAATTAGTTAATGAAGGAAGGAATAGTGGTTGAATACTCAACCACCCCCATGAATGGATGCATGGTTTGACTGAAGAATGTTAGCCCAAAGTACCGCAGGGTCTAGGAGACCAGGTTGACCCAAGTTTCCTTCTGACAGAAGGAATAGGATAGGTCGAGGACCATCCTAGGAAAGGATATAGAGAAAATGGATACTAGGAGAAGACATCGGAGGAAGAGGTGCATGCGTGAGGCTCTACAGAGAGCAGGATAGACACTAGACGACATACAAAGAAGAGAGGAGAATGCACAAGGCTCTCTAGCTGAGAAGGAAATCTCTACAAATCTTATAGGAGAACACGACCCAAGTAAGAGATTGTGATCTTGATGCTGAGGAGGAATCTGATCAACCTCATAGAGACAATGACAGAGAAAGAACCTCTGAGAAACTGTGAAATTTCCCTAGTGATATCATGGTTTGGCACGAGGGTGGCCAGAGTGCTAAGAGTGAATGCCTCTGAGCCTATCCACAAGGGAATCAGGTTAGGATTGACTGAAACATCTAAGTATTTTCGATCCTTTGAATTCACCTTAGCGGGAATTTCAAGTTCATCTATGTGGGAGAAGGGGCATTTTCCCTTTAGGCTATTCACCCATCTTACCGAGGGCTCATGCCCATGTTCTTAAACCCTTTGCTGCAAAAATGGATTTGCCCTTAGCCCCTAATTTTTCCCAAAGGACCCATGTGACCAGGTTCTAGGAACCATGCACTAGTTCGAAAGGAGCTATCTCTTTCGGCTTTGGGACTTCGGGACTTATGATTCCAAAATGCTCAAAAATAGTCGAAGGCTGAAGTCACGAATCGACGAGGGTCATCGATCTAGGGATTCAACATGAGTATCTCTTAGTCGTTAGATAAGATGTAGGAAGGAAAGTGTTAAGCGCTTCGATGAAGCGCTACTTCGAGAGAATAGGAATGGTCTAGCGTCGAAACTCCTGAATACCAGAGTCGCGAAGTTAATCTGGACCGCTCGAACTGGAGGGACATGTGTCCACATATCCACATTTATTCAGGAGTTCGGGTATTCAACGATGTAGAGACGCACGAGTGTCCCCCGAAGATCTACAAGACAAAGTAAATCTTAGTCGTAGATTCTAGGCACGCCTGACGATAGATCCGGCGTGGTCCGAAAGGAAACCCAGGAGATATACGCTGAACTCCTGAATGTCGAACTGTCGAAGTGATGAGGACCATTGGATGAACGGGTATGTGGAAAGAGATCATGTGTTTCAGAGACTTCATACTCCAGAGTAATTTGGCCAAGGGTTTTCAAGGAGTCAAAACCACCGAAGTCGCGAATGCCAAAATAGATCTCGGTCGTTGATAGGAAGAGGATGCGTCGCGCTAGATCTAAGATTCCAAAGACTTAGCTCTTCAGGGGATTTGCATCGAGAGGATTTAGTAAGCTCGAAAGCCAGATCTGTAAAGTAATGAGAACCGTAGATCTATGTGGAACCTTATGGACCATTAGATTAAAGGACTGAGAAATTATCAGTCTATGATGATGTGGATTGATGACATCATTCAATGTGATGTGGAACCGCATTACATGTTCCATGTGTCACCCATTTTTGGATGATTCACATACCCATTGTACCTGTTAGGGAATGACACGTGTCACCCCTAGGATTTGCATTGAGAGGATTTAGTAAGCTCCAAAGCCGGAGCCGTGAAGTAATGAGAACCGTAGATCTATGGATCTACGTGGACTCTTACGGACCGTTAGATTAAAGGACTGAGAAGTTATCATTCTATGATGACATCATTCGATGTGACATGGACCTGCATTACGCGTTCCATGTGTCACCCATTTTTGGATGATTCACATACCCATTGTGCCTATTAGAGCATGACATGTGTCACCTCCTATCGAGGACATGTGTCACCCTTTGACCCTTGCCATGTGTCAACTCCTAGTTCGTGCCCTCCTGGCCAACTTGCAGGCTGGTGACATAATCAAGACTTCGAGAGTTTGGATAACTTCAGTGTTTGAAAGATTTTGGGCATGGTACAATATGGGAACGTTCAACATAAATCGTCGATTGTTGAAGGGCCAAAGCCACATGGCGAGATTCCGGGAGATTTGAGTGTAGGTTGATAAAGGAAGGTCCAACGACAGTCATCGATCGCCGAATGTCGATCGACCAACGATGACCATTGACTACCGAAACACTGAAACATAGGAAGTTCAACGGTAAATGTCGAATGTCGATTGCTGAAGGGCTAAGGCCACGTGGCGAGATTTCAGGACTTCAAGGATTGGGAAAAATGAGTGTTTCACGCCGAATGTCGAAGACCTTTTTTATCACAGGACCTCGACGGAGGACGGGGACCCTTGATTTCCTCTGTTCTTCGACCATCTGGGAAATTAGACAACACCTTTGCAACTATCGAAGTCTGGGAGTTCCGAAGCACCGAAACCTTTTCTAAGTAGACTCTTAGCTCCCGGTTTTCAGCCCGAGGTCACGAGGAGGGCCCCACTAGCTAGTTTAAGTGCGTAATGGGAGATGAAAACTTCGGAGGAGCATAATAAGGTGGTCTTTCTTAGTAAGGGACCGAAAATGAACCAAGGAAACACGAAAAATTGATGCCCCATCCCTAGAAAGGGTATTTAGGGGTTGGGTGTGTTACAAAGTCCTTCATATTTATATGATAGTAATGATCAGACAAATATTTCTCTTGGAAATATCATTTGAATTGCCTCCATGATATCCTCATCTCATCAAGGTGCTTGACTTACTTAAGATGATCCCAAAACATGGATGCCTTTCCTTGCAAGTGGTAGGTTGCAATTCTATGTTCTACTCAGGATGTGTAATCATGCAACTGGAAATATTTCTTCATTTCCAACAACCATACCTTGGCCTCTTCTCCTTTCCTATGCTCACCATTGAAAGTTGGTGGCTTGATTTTCCTAAGGTCACCTTGAAAAATGTTTTCCTCAGGCCTTCTCCTTTTCCTCCAGACAAGAGAAACACTTGGGATGCTCCTTAGACCCTGAACTTGCATGAGTTCTTCTGGTGGATTTCCTTGGATAATGATGGTGCCTTCTCATTATTCTTGACTTCTTGTCATTCCCATGATAATCCATTTTTCTTTGGGATCTAGATGAAATCACTTTGATAACACTAGATGCTTGCTTGGTTCTAGAGTATTTGTTAACTTGCTTATTAAAAATATTCAAGCTTTTAAGTATTTCTTAGTGAGACTTCATAATCCTTTCATTATCAGCTCTATAACTTCTCACTTCTCTATGTAGGCTTCTCATAGTTACATGCTCCTGCCTGTCTCTTCTCCCATTAGAATCAGTCTCAACATTACCCATGCTGACATGAATACCTATGATCTCTTCCTCGTGGATGTAATATCCCTAAGCATCTTCCATAAATCCAATCCTCATACAAGAACCAAATTTTCTTTACTGTATCTCTATTTCTGCAAGAAATATACATGTGATAATTATTGTTAGAACATGCATAGCATAAAACATTTCATCAATTAGAATACATGTTACTCTTTATCCCAATTTATGAAGGAAATAATGAACCAAATCAAAATCTAATTACTTTTATGCATTCCTCTCTAAAACAAATTTCCAATGACAATACCCATGCCTCAATCTGAGTTCTGAGCGAAAAGTTACAACATTTACATGCTGCAATTTCCACTCTTTTACTATTACATAAATACATTTATTAATTTCTGGGAAATTTGTTTCCAAATCAAAATTTTGGTTGGATATGTCTCTTCTCCCCCTCAATACATTTCCAGTGAATATTTTTTTTCTCAAATCCGAGCTCCGAGCTGAAAGTTATGGTCTAGAGAAGTTTTGACTGTTTTACTCAATTTACCCATGTATGATACAAGTAAGTGTCTTCTTTTTCTTCCTGCACATTTTTACATACCCATATCCTTAATCTGGATCCATGGATATTTTATATGGTTCGTAATCTTTCAAGAGACTACTCTTGTTCCCCAAACAAACCTTTGAGCAAAGAGTTATGCCCTCTGGAAGTAATCTGGCATTGGAATTTTACCCTTACTATTTTGGCTGTAACTTTCTCATATCATCTTTGTTTTGCAAACAAATTAGCTCATTGGAAATCTATCCTCGAGATATTTTATTTAATCCACAAATATTGTGTGGTACTTATGGCACTTACATTCTAAAAAACTAGAACTCCTCAAAACATTGTTTAGGCCCTCAAAATTGCCTTTCAAGTTAATGACCTTCAAAAATATGAGAAATTCATAAAATTTCATATAAATCTGATTTGTTGATATCAAATAGGGTGTAATATGATTTGTTTATTCAATATCCATCGATGATTGACACTTTCCTTTGGATGCACAAAACATTTTTCCTAAACCGTTGACCCGACCATCGACGATCAGTCCATTCTCTTGACAACCGATTCACAACACAATGCTAAACTGAATGACTCGACCATCGACTGTTAGCTATTTTCATTGAGGAATGAAAATCCTCACCAATTTGGCTGACACCTGAACATCGACCCATTGACCATCTTTCATTTCTCTTGGAAACCACTTGTAACACCCTGTTAAACTAACCGACCTGACCGTCGACCATCGACCAATTTTGTGCTAACGTGTAAACTGCTGGCGTGGCATGATATGACATCCCATCGTATTAACTTGGATGATTTGGCACAACACGTGGATGTTGACGTGGCATGACACATGGATGATTATGTGGAATGAAACACCATCACCCTCTTTTCTCCATTGGTCATCGACCATTTCTCTTGGATGATCAAAACACTTTTCCAATTCAGTCGACACCCGACCATCGACTGTTTCTCTTGTTTGATTGAAAAATTTCATCGAATTAGCAGATGTCTGACTATCGACCCATCAACCATTGAAAATTTCCATTGGTGATCAAAATACTTTTCCAATCGGTCGACCCGACCATCGACCATTGGTCGTCAATGATTTCCTTTGGCCAACTCCAACACTTTAACAAAATCGCAGATCTGACCATCGACCATTGACGAATTCTATTGGCGAACTTCAACACTTAGAATTTTTTTGACTAAACTCCCGATGAGTTTGGACTGTCAATATCCACATCACAAACCTATGAATTGAATCCTAGCCATCGATCGACCCCAATCTCCCAAAGACTGAAAATGAATCTAGACCATTGATTTGATCCCTTTTCGAAATAGCCAAAAATAAATCTCGACCGTCAATCTGTTTAAACTTCAAAACAACCGAAAATGAATCCTAGCTTTCTATTTGTTCATTTCCCAACCAATGAAAATGATCTTAGCCTTTGATATACTTAACCTTTCAAACACCTGCAACTTTATGAATTTTTAAATTTAAAGTGAATCTCGACCATTGATCTCGCGATCAAATGTAATCTCAGTCGTCGATTCATTTAACTCTACTAAACACTACAACGACCATTAAAAATCAAATTTTGACCTTCCAAGTTGAATTTCACTCTGCAAAAGGGCAGATCTACTCCATTGAACCTCTCTTAGACAATCACGAGTCATTTAAACTCAAATTTTGCTCACAAATTTGGGGATTTCACTTTATTTTTTTCTGTTTTTTCCCAAATTTGACACATACAAAATTTGCAAAAACAAATTTGTCAAACTCAGAATAGTTCGAGCCCATACAACAACATTATTTGAACCATGTGCTCTGATACCATAATGTAACGTTCCCCAACCCATCCGAGGAGCATTATGGTGCAAAATACTCATAAAAACGTAATTTCAGTTATCTAATTAATTTATTGTAGCTTCCAGCTATAATTACATACAAATTTAACTATTGTTTATTACCATAAATTAGATGCATCTATAGCATGCTAAAATATATATGAAGTGGAACTAATAAACTAAATTACAACGTCATATAAATAAGTCTTATACACATAATTCATGCACAACAATTTAACTCATAAAATAACATAGCATCAAGATAAACCACTTATCTTTCAAAATAGTTGTGCAACCAGCTTCTTGGGGTGAACGTTCCATCCAACCATAGACTTTTTGTTCCAAATATCAACAACAAATCACCCCCGATTTGAAGCTAGTAACCCACAAGAAAGGGTGGTCTTTCATTGTCCACTCACAACTCAGAATTCCCACAACCCATTGATATTCTTCTACAACTATCTCAATTTTCCACGAACTCTCTTCCTCTCAACCTTCCCAACCTAAGGAATGTTACCCTTCACTAATATAAGTCCCTTGGGTGTCCCATTCATTTATCAGGGTCTCTTTGGGATATGTAATCAAGAATCTCTCAACTAGGAACTCAAGGGAACTTGCTGCTAGGAAAACTACCAGCAAAACAATAACAAACACTAGTTGTTATAGTGCAAATCACATAGGAGTTCATTCTTTAGGCCTGACAACATGGCTCTTTAGTATTCAACTCCAAAATGCTCCAGCATACTCTTTAATTCTCCCTCCATGGATTTTCTAGCTTCAAGATCTCTCTTCTTTCTCTCTACTTGTTGCTCATGCACAAAACTTGATTCTCTAAGATTGTTATAGCTACCCATATGAATTTCCTCTCCTTTGGATACCTTTGTTGACTCACACACTTCCCCAAGATGATTGTACTCAGCCCCCATGATCCCAATAACTTTGGGATGTGACTTATCACACCCACCCTCTTACATGCATTCAATGATTGGCTTTGGGGACACTCAATCACAAAATAGAGATTAACACATAATGATAATAAAATTGAGGAATGTGAGTGAATTAATAGACATGGGTATTTCCCCAGTGGAACCCTCTTTACCATTATCCTAGACTCTCTCCTCTCTTGTGGATTAATTCAACCCCCATAAACAATCAAGAACATAAGATATATCATGGGAAACCCTCGTGGGGGATAAAACCCAACAACAAATTCTTCAGTATAGATTCCTTCAACCGATACAATGTCACGTTATATCTCTCCACAAATAGACCAAGACCAAGATACTAAAGACCAGGAAACCAAGACCTCTCACACTATACCTCATTTTCTATGCTCCAAATACAAAAGAGAAGGTGAGTTGTGTGTGTGTGTACAAATGAGAGGAAATTGACCTCTATTTACACATAAATGACTTCCGAAAAGACACAACCCTAAGAGGCATCATTTTGAATTTTACAATAAGGATAACAATAAAATAATAATTTCTTTTGAGCCGATTTATACAATAATATTACAATAACCTTCTCGATATTTGACCAATACAAATACAAAATAATATCTTTCGTAGTTACATCAAACTATCAACACTCCCTCTTAACTAAGAAGGTATTATTTGTTGCCACATGAGCTCATAACCATTGACTGTTAAACATATGAAACTATACATAATCAGATATCCATAGTACAACATGACTTCACAACCAATGCATCCAAGGCCTGTGGGTAGCTCTCAAATAGCTTAAACATGTCACCATGACACCCACTACCTCACAATGCATCTGTACCTCATCATGTGCACCCCTGTGACTTCACAACCAATGCTCCAAGGCTCGTGGGTATCTCTCAAATAGCTACAACATATCCCCAAGACATCCACTACCCTATAATTCTTATGTACCTTGTCACTCCCTCTGAAGAGGGAGCACGCCAAGCTTGTCCCTGAAGTGCTCTAACTTCGTCCTCGACAATGGATTGGTCAAAATGTTTTCAACCTGCTCCTCGATAATCACGTACTAGATCCTCACTACACCCCTTTGCACCATATCCTTGATATAGTGATATTTGATCATGACATGCTTCGACCTATCATGGAACACCAGATTCTTTGACAACTTCATGCAACTCTGGTTGTCACACCAAATGCAGGTCACCTCCATTTTGAGACCAAATTACCCATCCAACAGCTTCCGAAGCCACACTGCTTCTCTACATGCTGTACATGTTGCCACATATTCAACCTCAGCCGTACTGAGTGCTACACATGACTGCTTCATGTTGCTCCACAAAACCATATTGGAGCCTAGACTAAAGCAATATGCCGAAGTACTCTTCCGATCAGGAATATTGTCGGCCTAATCTAAATCTAAATATCCATATAACCCAAAATCAAGGTCTATCACATACCTGAGACCATAATCCAATGTACCCTTAAGGTACCTCATCACATGTTCTGCTGCGACCAAATGAACCTGCTTGGGCTGCTCCATATATTGACTCGGGGTGTTCACAACAAAACATATATCTCGTCTCGTGTTCATTAAGTGCATCAAAAAACCTACCATCTTCCTATATAAAGTAACATCCACAGTCTCTGAAGTCGTATCCTGCAACAACTTTAGATTTGATACCATAGGTATAGTCGTTGCCTTGTAATCCAACATCACTATCCTCTTTAGGATTTCCACTGCATACTTCCCTTGATTCAGAAAGATCTCATCTTGTCTCTACCATACCTCAAGACCCAAAAAGTAATGCATCATCCCGAGATCTTTCATCTCAAACTCAACAGCCATTTTTCTCTTACACTCTGAGATGAGCCTTTTCACACCTGTTAGAAACAAGTCATCCACATACAACAATAGTATTATCGGACCATCATCCACAACCTTAAAGTAAAGGTTGGGATCTGCACTTCTATTTATAAATCCTAAGCTTGTCAGAAAATTTTCAATCCTGCCATACCATTGTCTGGGTGCCTACTTTAATCCATATAAATCCTTCTTCAATATGCACACATGTGTCTCCCTGTCATATACCTTGAACCCTTGTGGCTGCTCCACATATATTTCCTCTTTTATTTCACCATTCAAGAAGGTTGTCTTCACATCCATCTGATGCACCTTCCATTTTATTATTGTGGCCAACGAAAGTATATTCCTGATTGAGGTATATCTTGCCACGGGAGAAAATGTCTCCTCATAGTCAATTCCCTCCTTCTGAGAGAATCCTCGAGCCGCAAATATAGCCTTATACTTTTCAATACTTCCATCAACTGCATGTTTCGTCTTGTAGATCCATTTTGAACTTACTACCGATTTATCCTTCGGTCTAGGGACCACATCCCAAACATCATTCTTTACTATGGACTGATATTCCTCCCCCATGGCATCCTTACTTACACTATTTTCTGCAACCTCTTCATAACTGGATGGTTTTGCATCCATGATATCACACAAACATGCCACATAGATGGAATACAATTTTGGCTTCTTACTTTCCTTGAGATATTTTTCTGGGGCACCATATCTTTCTGCATCTCTAATGAGCTCATGTTCCCAAGATGGTCTTCTCTTACAAGAAGGCATCTCTGCTGGCCTCTGAGGCTCTTCCATGTCATTATCCGAATGAATGACTTCCTCTGGTTCAACTTCTTCTACCTCTAGAACTCTAGTAACTTCATTCTCCTCCTCATGAACCTCTTTTGCACAGTCCTCTTTTGATTTGTTGAAAGCTACACTCTCATCGAAGGTGCGATCTCGAATAATCTCAACTTTCTGGTGACTCATAATATATATCTTGTATGCCTTCGATGTGTCATTGTAACCAACAAGTATTCCATTCTTTCCGAATGGATCCAATTTTTTCCTCTTTTCCTTGGGGACATGCACAAATACGAGGTAGCCAAATATCCTTAGATGGCTGACTTTCGACTTCTCTCCTGAAAACATCTCCTCTGGCGTCTTGTTTTCAAGTACTTTATGGGGACTTTTGTTCTACATGTACAATGTAGTATTTGTTGCATATTCCCACAAATACATAGGTAGATGTTGATCATGGATCATAACCTTCACTGCTTCCATGATAATCTGATTCATCCTTTCTACTACTCAATTTCGATAAGGATTGTAGGGAGTAGAAATCTCTCTATTTAATCCCAACTTCCTTGCAATCTTATTTGAATTCCTCTGAAGTGAATTCTCCTCCATTATCTCATCGCAAGGGCTTTATCTTCCGCTCTGTCAGGTTTTCTACCAGTGCCTTGAATTATTTGAATTTTCCAAACACGTCATTCTTTTCCTTCAACAAATAGATCCAAGTGTAACGAGAGTAATCATCAATAAAAGACACATAATATACATACCTGCCTAGTGAATTTGTTGACATCGGTCCACACACATCCGAGTGCACGATGTCCAATACTCTTTTGGCTCTATTATCACTGCTGGGAAAGGAGTGCTTCATGTTCTTTCCTTGTGCACAACCTTTTCACACGCCTTCTGGTTTTGCCTGGATCTCTGTTAGTCCATCACCATATTTCTCACACTCGATAGGGCCTTGTAATGTAGGTGAGAAAATTTCCTATGCCATAATTCACGGGGATTCACAATGTCTTGAATTAATGTTAAATCTGATCGCCCTTTCAATTTGTAGAATCCTCCCTCTTGAAATCCAATCACCACAACATCATCGAAATTCTTTCCTCTAGGCCACATGATAACTTGTCCATCAACAAATGAAACTCTGTAATGCTTTTCATCCAATGCTGAAATTGAGAGAAGGTTCTTCTTTAATCCAGGAACATAGAGAACTTCTTTCATCTTCAATGGCTTTCTTGAGTTTAACTTGTAGGAGGATTCTCCTACTCCTTTGATCGAATAATGATAGTCATCTCCCAATTTCACCTTGTGCGATGAATTTTTATGAGTAAGGTTAGACAAGGAGTCTTTATAACCTGTCATGTGCTTGGAAGCACCATTGTCCACCAACCAAATGCCACTTCCATAAGTGACAGATCTTGTAAGGTATGAGATAAGAACATATTCCTCATCACTTGAATCATCTTCCTTTCCAACCTTCTTGGGTGGCTCATCATCTTCAACTATATGAACATGATTCCTTTTACCCTTTATTTTCCCTTGGTCTCTGAATGAGGGAACAATTCCTAGCAATGTGTCCCATTTTCTGACAACATAAACATCTGATATTTGGGTTATTTCTTTGGCCCTTCTGAAAATTCTTGGGTGATGAGGGTTCTTTCTTGTTATTTCCTTTCCTGGTGTGGGCGGCTAGGGATTGATCATCATATGCCATCTTCTCTTCTCTTGCTGTTGTCCTTGCTTCTTCTTGGTTGCAATCTTCCCATAGCATATTGAACTTGGGTAGCTTCCTTCTTGAGCATATCCCTTGAATAAATGCATCCCATGACCTTGGGAGGAAATTCAAGGTGGTCATCATCATTTCTTCTCCATTCACTGTATCACCAATGGATTCTTTAAATGGATTTCCTGAGTTTAACTTGTAGGAGGATTCTCCTACTCCTTTGATCGGATTATGATAGTCATCTCCCAATTTCAAATTGTGCGATGAATCCTTATGAGTAAGGTTAGACAATGAGTCTTTAAAACCTGTCATGTGCTTGGAAGCACCACTATCCACCAGCCAAATGTCACTTCCATGAGTAATCATTCTTGTAAGGGATGAGATAAGAACATACTCTTCATCACTTGATTCATATTCCTTTTCAACCTTCTTGGATGGCTCATCATGATCTTCATCTGTATGAACATGATTCCTTTTACCTCCTTTCTTTTCCTATGGTCTCTGAATGAGGGAACAATTCCTAGCAATGTGTCCCATTTTATGACAACATAAACATTTGATATTTGGGTTATTTTTTCGTCCCTTTTGAAACTTCTTGGGTGAGGAGGGTTATTTCTTGCTATTTCCTTTCCTGGTGTGGGTGGCTAGGGCTTGATCATCATCTGTAATCTTCTCTTCTCTTGCTGTCAACCTTTCTTCTTCTTGGTTGCAATCTTCCCATATCCTACTGAACTTGGGTAGCTTCCTTCTTGAGCATATCCCTTTAATAAATTCATCCCATGACCTTGGGAGGCCATTCAGGGTGGTCATCACCATTTATTCTCCCTTCACTGTATCACCAATGTTCGACAACACAGGTATTCCAACAGAGGACGAACACCTTCAGTAACCACTCACATAACCAGATCAAAGATCAACACACCGATGTTTTCACGTGGTAAAACCCCTACGGGGAAACATCCACGGCCCCAGCCAACGCG